>CAUYPK010007496.1:0-13872 GCA_963574355.1 Loris lydekkerianus | reverse complement strand
AAGTCCCTTGCTGGCTCTCTGTGTCCTCAAAGGGATGATTGTAGGCAGGTCCCACCGGCCAGAGATGTCTGGAGTCTTGTCTCCCCAGATTCGCCAGGCCCAGTTACAGGGAAGCTGTTACTCAGCCGCCATCTTTAATCCTCCAGCGGTAACTAGGTATCTTTGAGAAAAATTCACTGTCTTTAGGAAGACATGGTGTAAGACACTGGGCATTCCAACTACCAACCGTTGGGGGAGGGAAGGGGTGGACCCTGAGACTGGAGGAGGGAATGATTTCCTCTAGAAAAGATAGGGTGTGTGTGGAGGCCAAACTGAGGTTTTGATGGTGGGATGATTTCCCTGGTCTGTGAGGCATTGTTGGACCCAGTCCTCTGACCCAGGCACATCTTTCATATAAGCTTTCCAAGAATTCGGGTGGGGGACTAGTTCTAGGCACAATGCATGATACCTGAATTCTTTCTGACATGGACTTCTTGGATCATAGATGATGCTTGGAATTATGTATGTGTTCAGTATGTATTGAGAGAATTGAGTTCCCAAAGAGCTTCATGATGGAAGGTAGAGATTTGGTGCAGCAATCACAACTGAGCAAAATACTTGGGAAGAGGAGATTATTTGTGCACTCCCCAACCCTATCCTCTTTTACTCCCTTCATTTTACATCTGGAGAAAATAGTACTTGCACTATTTAGCAATGGGGAAGCACATACCAGATAGACATGGCTTGGATGTTATGAATCCTCAGAGATACTGTAGTGTGGCCCCATCAGCCTTAAAATCTAGATGCTCTAAGTTGCCCTGGCCAACAATCAAGCCAAGCAGGACCTTTGTGTTCTGACCTGTTAATGATGACTGTCAAACTTGTTTTTTTAGATTGAATTGACACACTGCAGGTACTCGGGACCACCCTAGGAGGAAAGGAAGACATTTCTCTTCATAGGTAGTGTGTTAGTCTGTTTGGAAGTGCTGCAATCAAATATTGTATTTATAGACTGGATAGCTTATGAACAGCAGAAATTTATTTCTCTCAGTTGTGTAGGCTTGGAAGTCTAAGACCCAGCAGATTTGGGGTTTGGTGGAAGCCTATTTCCTAGTTCATAAATGGCCCTTTCTTGCTGGGTTCTCAGCAAAGCAAACCCCAGAAAAGCAGCTCTCTGGGGCTTCTTTCATATGGGTACTGGTTTCATGAGCTCCTAGGGTCTAAATCATCTCTCAAAGACTCCACCTCCTAAAACCATCTTGTTCGTGATTAAGTTTCAACAAATGAATTTTGGGAGAATACAAACATCCATATGATAACAAGTAGGACGGGATAGTGGAATTGTTTCACTTGACTATTAAATATATATATATATGTACATATGTGTGTGTGTATATGTGTGTATACACACACACACCCCTATATATATGTGTGTGTGTATATATAATGCCTCAGCTGTACAAATTACAAGTCCATTTTCCATGGGCAAATTGAGAATTGACTAATCTTTTCCTTTGGGACGTGGGGTGATGAGCGCAGAGGGTAAATGATAAATGTATTCTGGACGCCAATGTGTACATTTGTGTCGAGACCTGTCAGATGACTTTTATGTCTCTCTAGCACCTGGCACAAAATTCAGTCAGCAGTTCAACTTGGCATTATTTTAAAGGTTTTGGAAGTTTTGCCAGAGAGGGCAAAGAATATAATCTATGTACATATGACGGGCAGATGAATGGGTGAATAGGTAGGTGGATGGATGGATGGGTTAATAGAAGGATGTATGGGTGAGTGGACGGATAGATGGATGAATGGAACCGTAACAGAATTTCTGGGCTGAGTGTTAGCAGCATAATTAGACACAACCAGCCTACTATGTGTGTCTGGTTGTCTGCAACCTGTTCATACTTTCCTGTGGTGATAACTGTTCTGAGTTTCTCCTAGGGGTGCATTATTCACCTGAACTCAAAGATACTCAAAGACAAACGTGGGCATAGTGCGTGTCAGCTGGAGGTGAGGCCTGTAGATACCACAGGTTGCCCTTAGTCAGACCAGGGTTAAATTCAGCTCTTCCCCATCTACAGTCACTTTATGGCTCTGAGCCTCAGTTTTCTTATCTCCCAGAAGAGGAAGAGAACTTCAATCTCACAGAGTGGGTGTGAGGATTTAAAAATACAGAAGCAAGAGTTGTGGTTACTACTTAGAGAGTGTTCTTACCATGTGTCAGGAACTGTTCTATGCTCTCTCCAAATA
This sequence comes from Loris lydekkerianus, assembly GCA_963574355.1. Classification (NCBI taxonomy): domain Eukaryota; kingdom Metazoa; phylum Chordata; class Mammalia; order Primates; family Lorisidae; genus Loris; species Loris lydekkerianus. The sequence continues at coordinate 11,643 of CAUYPK010007496.1, read as the reverse complement.
CTAGCTCTCAATGATCCAGTGAGGTAGGTACTGTTACACCCCTCTCTGCACAGAGGGGAAACTGAGGCAAAGAGAGGTTAAGAGCCTTGACCGGACTTGCTGGTTCCAGAGTGTGTACCTTTAGCCCTTTAGCTATGGGTCCTGTTGAAGGTATAAAGTGCCCAGCATGGCCGCTGTCATGTGGTGGGCCTTCAGGAAAGTGGCACTGCCCTCCTGTTGTCTCATTAGTTGCTCTGAGGTGGCAATGGTGGCCTATTCCACATAGCCAGAGCTGACAGGAGATTGGAGAGAGAGCTGGTGAGCTGAGTCTTGGCCAGCCATGTAAATCCCTCAACAATTTTGGTGCTCAAGCACTTTAGAATAAAATAATAAAGAAGAATATTTTTAAAAAGCATGCCAAGGGTTACATTCATTACTATAACTGTTACTGTATTATTATTTGTTGTGTGTACGTGGGTGAGTAATGGGGCAGTGGCAACTTTAGGTTGTTTTCTGCTATAATTAAGTTGACATATTATCATGAGAAGACTGCTCAGCCATATAGCGTCAAAAACAGAAAATGCATATTAATCCAGGCAGGTGTGATGCCCCCATTATGAAGCACGCAGTATATTTCAACGATTAGGACCCTGTCTTGGGAGGCTGGCTATAAATGTTGCTTCCTCTCCTTGCTGTGTGACCCTAGGTCAGCCATTGCCCCTCTCTGAGCCTCAGCCCCTTCACCTGAAAAATGACAATGGTTTTTCAGAGAGTTGCTACAATGATGAAACACGATCATTCTATTACAGTGGATCTGAAGTGCTGGATAAATGTAAGCAATGATGCTCATTTTTGAAAAACTTGGGGCTTCAGTCACACAGATGGGGCACTCCTTTGCTGAACCTTATTTTCTCTTCTTCAAAAAGGGGCTAGCAATACCCATATAACAGGATCTTTCTTTTAAGGATCCAATGAGAAAAATATGTTAATATGCATAAAATGTTTGGCACAGTGCCTGGTACATGGTAAGGGCTCGCTAAGTCTTAGTAATTATAATTTGGTTATGACCCCTTGTTCACAAGTGATGCCAGAAAGCCTAGGACATGGAAAAAAAACCCAAATAAATGCCTCAAACCCCTGACTGCTCAATTTTGTGTCCTTTTTATTTCTTCTCGAGTGCACGTGTGTTTACATTTGTGTCTGAGTGTGCGTGTATGCTTTAGCATGGTTAAAGACAAATTTCCATGGTGAGAACTGGATGAGTCATGGAATCCACTTAGTCTTTACAGCACTTGAAAACACCATGAAACCTGTTCCCCTTCTGGAGCGCTCTTGGCTCACTCTGGCCTGATTCTCTGCTATCCAAATATCATAAGCTCTTGCTAGGCAGTTTAGCAGGTCACCCAGAAAAGAGGTGCTCATTCTTGGTCAGAGGGACATAGTTCCCATGTAATGAGGCCCTTCCCTGATATAGGACATACTGTCCACATACATATATTCCACTGGGCTGGGTGTCACTTGCAGTGGAATGTGGGGGAATTTTATGTTCCTTTTCTTTGTTCTACCCAAGGGAAAGGTTCCTACTTGGGCCATGCCCCCAACATACCTTATCTGTGGTGCCGCACACCTTCCTCACGGGTCTGCTGGACTCCAGTCTCATTCTTTGCAGTCATGATTCACATTATAGTCACATCCACAGTTTACAGACCCCATCTCATCAGGTCACTCTCCTGCTTTCACTGCTTCCTATTGCTTTCAGGATAGAGTCCTGGCTGTTTTGCACAATTAAAAGACTTTCCTTGAGTTGTCCTCAGCTTGACTTCAGGTCATGTTCCTGCATGCCCTGCTGTGCTATCATCATCTGAGATGTGCTTATCCACTAGTCTGTGTGCAGCTCATGAATTTCTCCCTGAACCTCTGTTAACTACATAGAGATGGTACTCAATAAATGCTTTTTAGACACAGTTCAGCCTAGTGTTTAAGAGATCAACTTGGAAGTCAGGGAGATCTGAGTTTGATTCTTGAGTTTATTTATTTATTTTGAGACAGAGTCTCACTCTGTCACCCTGAGTAGAGGTCTGTGGTATCATCGTAGCTCACAGAAACTTCAAACTCCTAGGCTCAAGTGACCTCCTTGCCTCAGCCACACAAGTAGCTGGGACCACAGGTGCCCACTACAACTGCCAGCTAGTTTTTCTATTTTTAGTAGAGATGGGGTTTGGCTCTTTCTCAGGCTGGTCTCAAAGTCCTGAGCTCAAGTAATCCACCTGTCTCAGCATCCCAGAGTGCTAGGATTACAGGTATGAGCCACTGTGCCCAGCCCTCATCACTTTATTGATCCACAACTTAGTACAAGTAGCTAAGATGCCTCAGTCTCAGTTTTGCCATCTGTGTCAAGAGGTGATGGTGCTAACCTCATGGGAATGTTGTGAAAATTAAATGGAAGAATGCACCAAAGGGTTTGGCAGAAATTCTGGCATGTATTAAGAACTTGGATGTTAGCTTTTATTATTGACAAATGATTGTCAAATACATGTAATATCATGGTCTATGGAAAAATATAGTCATAATAAAAATTATAAAAGGGACATTGATTAATATTTTTTGATCCTGGAAACCACCAGAGATGCATGAGGGAAGCTGCTATTCGTTTGAGAAAGTGTGATAATGGTAGTGATGGGAATTGCTGGGAGTCTTTGTGTCTAATGGTGTGGTAAAGTGCATTCAGCTGCAATTAAGAGAAAACTCAACTAAATGGGCTTACTCAATTTACAAAAAGTTAATTGGCTCAGTTACTGTACAATAAAGGGTAGGTTTCAGTGCTGGTTTGGTTCAGACGTTCAATATCACCAAGGATCCAGAGTCTTTTCTTCTCTGTGTTTGCTTTTTGTCGTGACAGCATCATCTTAAGACTATTCCTGCTTTTGTTGTAGTTGCAAGAGGGCTATTAAAGTCTTCTGGGATTTGATGACCATGTCAAAGGAGAGGGACAAGGTGGCTCTTAGAAATTCACTCAGAAGAATGAAACCTTGCTTTCTGAAAGTCACCAGCTCACATCTTCCACAGTCTCATTGGCTCTGAATGCAAGGTTTCATTCTTCTGAGTGAATTTCTAAGAGCCACCTTGACCAAGGGACAGTGGTCAGGAAATGAAGTTGTGCTAATTGGTGTGGCTTGAGCCACCTGCTGGACCAAAGCATGTGATCTGTAGTGACAGGGTAAGAATATTTAAGTATTGAGGGGACAAGGTTCTGGCAACCAAGTTATTTTCTGAGTGTCTGGAAGAATCAGCACCTCTCTCTGTTCACAGAATGGGAGACATATTTTCCACACTTTATTATCTTTTCTGTAGGTATGTTAAAAACCACTTTCCAATATCTTTTGTTCCACTAACCACACCCCCAAGAGCACAATGAAAGACATATAATAAAATGCTGTCATTTTGGGGGTGCGTACTATTTGCACTACTAGATGCTGCGTGTATTTTAGTTTTAATTGTCCAAAGATGTTCTTTCCGAGAGCTGTCTGAGATAAGTGTTACTAGATCCTCTATATAGATGTTGGATACAAACTGAAACAAAGAGAGGTCGATATAAGTTTTTCAAATCCACACAGTGACAGTTTCAGGATTTGATCAAGATTGGTCTGATTCCAAAGCTCATGTTTGTTCCAGACTCAATGCCACCTTCTTATTCTAGAAGCAAGATAGACTTGCTTAATATTCTTTTCTCTTCTTGGAAACCATCCAAAGCAACAAGAACAGAAAACAAAATTTCACACTCCCATTTCAGTGAAGCTAGGAGACAGACTGAAAAATACTTAGTAAGCCCTGCCAAGAGCACATAGCTCTGTGACAGGAAGTAGCCAGCAGCAGACATGAGAGCCCCATAAAGTACTGGACCAAAAAATAAACTTCCTGAAGCTGAGGGAACCATTTTGAAAGAAAAAAGCTCTATCTTTTGATTGAAAAAGAGGGTAAGTTGAGATATGGAAGAAGTCCCCAAACACAATTAGGATGAGAGAAATGAGGAGTCTGGAAGTGCCAGCCAGCTTTTGCTATATAACAAACAACTCCCAACCCAATACACATTTATTTTTGTTCATGTGTCTTCAGGGTGGCTGAGGTTGATGTATCTAGGTTGGTCTAAGGTGGGTTTGATCCCAACGTGAAGGCTGGTTTCTGGTCTGCTCCATGTGTATCTCAACCTCTTAAATCAATGTCTTCCTGAGGCATGTTCTTCTAGTGATGGAAAGGAAGGGTCAAGAAGATAAACTCAACTGCACAAGCACATTTCATGCCTTTGATCATAGCTACTAATAGCTCATTAGTGGAAGCAAGTTACACGGTCAAGTCCAAAGTCAAGGGGAAAGGAAATACAATCTGTCTACCATAAGGCCATGGCAAAAGTGTAGATGTATGTTATTACTACATGGGATGAAAAAGTAAGAATAGTAATTCTACCAGTTATATGTAGAAACGTGTTAGACAATCTACTTTTGTGAGAAGCAGTTTCTGACTTTGTAGTGAGTGAAAAGAAGAGATCCTCTGAATTATGAAAACTGACTTGATTTTAATTCCACCCTGGCCTGCCTCTACCTGAAGAAAACTTTGTCAAATACTTGGCCCATAAAATCCTAATGTATTTAACAATAAGTGATAAAAACAAGCCAGTGATGTATTTTTATAAAAGTGAAGAAGTAAAAGGAGAAAAGGGGTAGCAAAATTTATGAATTAGAAACATTCAGTAGTAAAATGGTCTTGGAACCATTATATAATCAATTACACATCATAAGGAAGTGATAACTTCAAGAATAGCCATTATGTAAGAACTGAGAGGTAGACTGCAAGGTAACGCAAGACGAAATCCCATAAAACTTAGAAAACAAGGAGAAGAAAAAAAAACTATGATAAAAATGAAGACAAAATCTTAAAGAGCCCAAATATTAATAAACACCCCAGAACCACAATAAAAACATAGAAAATAGAAATGAGAAGAGTAAACCAAATGAAATAAAGAGAGTTGAAGATTAGACAGTGATTAGGTATAGAAGATAGGGGAAAGAAGATTAAACATATACACGAATGGCATTTACAGAGGGAAATATCAATAAAAACAAAAATAAAACAGAGCAAATATTAAAGGTACAAAGAGAGTAAAGTTTCCTAAAATAAAATAACACTTCACTCTACATATTACAAAGAACGCATTTGTGTGCTTGAGAAACGTGACCCTGAATGGTCAATGTTGGATGGATCTTAGTAAAGTTAGTTGCCTTTAAAGATAAAGATTCCTGATATTCTCCTTAATACAGGACTTTCTTTTCTTCCCTAGCTGGCTTCAGTTTCTCCTGAACAACATTCAAGTGCAGACTACAATGGAACAACACTTAAACCATATTTAAGGAGGGATCATGAATCAATGATTTACATATATCCAGTCAAAAGTTTTTTAAATAGAAAATCTACAGAAGTAGTATTTTATTTTATTGAGAGTCTCACTCTGTCACTTTGCCCTGTTGCCTGTAGAGTGCAATGGCATTAGCCTAGCTCATAGCAAGTTCAGACTCCTGGGCTCAAGCCATCCTCCCGCCTCAACCCCCCATAGTGCTGGGATTACAGGCTTAAGCCATCACACCTGGCCTATAAATACAATTTAAAAAACACAAGAACTCAGAGAATGCATTCTTAGCCCCTCTTGGAGGAAAATAAAAACAGCAAACTATATGTAAGCGAGTGTGGCGGCTCATGCCCGTAATCCTAGCACTCTGGGAGGTCAAGATGGGTGGATTGCTTGAGTTTGAGACCAGCCTGAGGCATTGTGGCAGGTGCCTATAGTCTCAGCTTCTGGGGAGGCTCAGGCAAGAGGATCACTTGAGCCCAAGAGTTTGAGGTTGCTGTGAGCTATGATGCCACGGCACTCTACCTAGGGTGACAAAATGAGACTCTGTCTCAAAAAAAAAAAGAAGAAACTATATATTAGGACTAACATTGTGCATTATAAATATTTAATAGTACAACTAAGGCTATTATTAATGTGGTTATTCAGTCGGCAGAATAGAATATAAATGTCATATATTGAAAAACATTATAGAAATGATAGAACTTACAAATACAAGGGGAAAGACATGGTAAAAAACACAGGAGGAAAAGCAAAGACATTGATCATATAACAGCTAAGAGTACAAAGATACCATTTAAAATTGACTAAATCATAAAAATACAAACCACAATGGCTAGCTTTTGCTATATAACAACCCACCAACCTCAAAAAGCCAGTGGTTTGCAGGAACATCAACAATACCATTCATTCTTCCACTCATTGGTCCTCAATTTGACTGAGGTCTGGGCTGATCTGAAATAGAATTGTCAGGTAGCTCAGCTTGAGGCTATGGACCTTCTGGGGTTTGGCTCCATCCTGTGGGTTGGGTTCAGGTCTCTACTAAAGGTTCTTGATCCTGTGAGAGGACAACTACCTAGAAGGACATCTTCTTGTGGCACATCACAGGAGCATAAGAGGCCAAGCCAATCAATAAACCACGTTGCCAGCCTCTGCTCGTGTTGTGTCTGCTAAAATCTCATTGGCCAAAGCAAGTCACATATCTAAGCCCATCGTTAGTTGCGTGGTAATAATATATTGCCCTGGACTGAGGAATTTAAGACAATAATCCAGCTTATTATGGCAAATATAACACTAAAAGACATAATATTGACTAAAATTTGATCACAAAGAACTAATAGATAAGTCAAAAAATAGAGATAAGGATATTATATGAAATAATTTCATAGCTAATCATTAGAATAAAATGTTAGCCTTTTTTAATAGGAGGAAAACTACCTATAGGGAACAAAACAAAGAAAATAGATAGATGATAAAAGTAAAGAAAACCCAATAATATGTCACCAACCTCACATTTGGTGACATTATGGGCTAAAGTCACTGTGGTAAGAAGAATAATTCATCTGCCCCACTCCCATACCAAGGATGCATAAGCTTTAATCCCTGGAAGCTGTGCATTTGTTATATCTTGGCAAGTGTTGCTACTCAGCTAATCTTAAACTAGGAGTTGTTCTGGATTATCTGTTCAATCATGAAAATTCTTTAACACAGCAGAGAGAGATTTGAATGCAGACGATGAGGGTAGAGTGATGCAATCTGAAGGGGACTTTGAAGATAGAGGAAGGGACCACAAGAAAAGACAGGTGGCCTCTGAAAGCTGGAACAGGCACAGAGTCAGAATCTCCTTGGAATCTCCAGAAGAAATGCAGTGAGCTTAGCACCTTGATTTTAGCTCAGTGAGATGCACTCTCTGCATCTGGGGCTCTGATCTCTAGACCTGTAGTATAATATATTTTTGTTGTTTTTGCCATTAAATTGTGATAATTTGTTGTAGCAGAAGTAGAACACTAAAACACTCACTTATTAACAGAAGAATAAATTCAGGTTGGGTCACACATGAAAAACAATATTATTATGTTTATAAGACATATAAAATTAAGGAATTCAATAAAGTGAGAAAGAGACAATTGGCAAAGTGTGCCATTCCCAGTGATCAACTAAATACAAGTATCAGTATTGATTAAAGCGAAAACTACAAGAATTGCCTGGAGAGAAAATGAGATACACAACAAAGATACAGTAATATTAAAAGACTTCAATTCAACTTTCTTAGTCAAGTGACAGACCAAGTAGACCTAAGTAGTATAATTGATTGAGAGTCAGATGTAACTAGCATATAGAAAGCTTTGCACCTTGAAAACAGTGAATAGAGTTTCTTTACATGTGCCTATGGAACAGATGCAAAATTTGAGTGCATATTAGCATGCAAAGAAAATCCTAATAAACTTCCAAAAATAGAATGCAATAATTAATTAATTATTTGATCTAATTACTTAATTTTAATGCAGTAAAACTAAGAATTAAAAAGAAAATCAGAAAAAAAAACCCTCCTATCTTCAAAGTAAAAACAAACAAGTGAAAATAAACTCTCTTAAGTCAAGGCAAAGAAAAAATTTTAACCAAAATTAGATCATATGAAGAAAATAATAAGAAATAAAACTCTAAATATCAGTACCTGACAAATATTGTTCAGTGGAAAATCCATGGCTTAAAAGACTTAATAAATAAGAAGGGATAAACACAAATGAAACAGCCACCCTAAGAAGTTATACTAGGAATAAAAAATATCAAAAGAAAACAAAAGGAGCCAAAAAAAAATCATAAAATATTGGGCACATTACTGCAAACCTTACAGAGATTAAAAAGTTAATAAGGAAATACTATGACCAACTGTATGTACACAAATTTGGCAATTTAGATAAAACAAATAAATTTCTTGAAAGTTATAAACTACCAAAAGTCATTGAAGAAAAATATAAATAGCCTGAATTGCTCTAAGTCTACTTTTAAAATTGAATTTGTAGTTAAAATCCTTCCAAGAAAGAGACATCATTGGTCAGTCCTTTAAAAACATTTAACAAGAAATAACACCCACTCTATGCAACCTCTTCCAGGAAAGAGAAGAGTCTTTTGTAGACGCTTCCCGGCTCACTTTACAAAGTTTACCCTATCCTGGTTCCAAAACTAGACAAAGACAATACAGGAAAAGAAAACAGCAGACCAATATCTCTTATGAACACTGATTTAAAAGTTCTCAAGAAAATACATAGCAAGTCAAATTCAACAACAGATAAACTGAATAGTATACCATGACTATGTGGGGTTATTGCAGTAATGCAAGGTTGGTTCAGTAAAACTCAATCATGTAACCTACTAAAAGAAAAAATGATTATTTCAATTAATGCAGAAAAAGTATTTGGTAAAATTCAACATTCATTTGTGATTAAAAAGTCCTAGCTAGAAATAGATGAGAACTTTCTTATCTTCACAAAGAGCGTCTAAGAAATACTTAAGAGTCACATCATATTTAGTGGAGAATGACTGAATGCATTCTCTCTAAGATTAAGAACAAGGCAAGAATGTCCGTTCTCGTTCTTCCATTTAATGGTGGAATAAGGAATGATAAAGACATAAAGGGTATATAGATTGGAAATAAATAAATAAAACTGTCACTATTCTCAGAAAACGGTCTCCATAGAAAACCATAAAGACTCTACAAAAACCTCTTAGAACCATGTAAGTGAATTTAACAAGATTTCCAATTCAAAGTCAGCACATGAACATCAATCACATTTTTATATACTAGAAATGAAAAAGGATGAAGCAAAATTCAAAAAGATCTCTTTACTATATTCAAAAATACTTAGGTATTAGCCTAATAAAATGTGCAAAATCTCTGTGCTGACTACAAAATGCTGATGAAAGAAATCAAAGAAGACCTAAATAAATGAAGAGACAGGCCCTTTTATGGCTTGGAAGCTTCAATATAGTTAAGGATGTTGTTTCTCCCTATATTGATCTATGAATTTAATTCTACTCTAATTAAAATTCCAGTAGGATTTTTTTGTAGCTATAGACAAGTTTATTATAAAATGTCTATGGCAAGACAATGAACCTAGAATAGCCAGAACAATTTTGAAAAAGAAGAATAACACTGCATTTTAAGACAATATACAACTCCAGTATCAAGACAGTATGGTATTGGTGAATGGATAATCACATAGATCAATCCAACATAGTAGAGTTTTCATAGTAGAGATTTCATAATAGAGTTTAAAAATGGAACAAGATGGCCAATGGAGGATAGTTTCTTTTTTTAGCAAATAGTGTTGAAGCAATTGGATATTCATTTGCACAAAAAATGAAACTTGATCTAAACCTTATACCTTTATAAAAATTAACTCAAAATAAATCATAGATAATGTAATATTTGAAGCTAAAAATTTTAGAAGAAAACACGGAAGAAATCTATATGACCTTAGGTTAAGCAAAGAATTCTTAGATATGACACCAAAAGCACAATCTGTGAAAGAAAAATGATAAGTTTGATTTAATAAAAATTAAAAACTTTTCTAAGTATTTATGAGAATGAAAAGATAGGCCACAGACTAGGAGAAAACATTTGCAAGATACATATTTGATAAATAACTTGTATATTGAATATATATAAAGAACTCTCAAAACTCAACAGAAGAGAACAAACAACCTATAAAAACGTAGAAAAAATACTTGCACAAATAATTAACCAAGGAGAATATACACATGGCAACAAGCACAAGAAAAAACACTCAAAGTTATTATTCCACTAAGAAAATAAAAATTAAAACCATGATGGAGATACACTTACAAAGTCAGACATTTAAGTTCTCTAACTCATCTTAGAGAAAGTGCTACATAGCTTTTTGCTGAATATCACTGTTGTCACCAGGTGGCCAAGAAGAGTACTTTGAAGGTGATCATAGTGATTCATCAGTGAAATATGTAGCACTTTTTAAAAGATGAGTTTGTGAACTTAATTGTTAGACCTGGTAGGACGACAGCTCTGATCAGACTATTCCAGAAAAAGAGTTCCAAAATTACTTTGTAGGTGTTTAGCTTCCCAAGGAGAGTACCTTGAAGGTGACTGTAGTGATATTCAGCAATTAAGTAGCAATTAAGTTTGCAACTTAATTGTCTGACCGTGTACGTATCTATCTGAATGGCTAAAATTAAAAAAGAAAAAATCCTGACAATAGCAAACGCTGGCAAGTATCAGGAGTAACTGGTATACATTCTTGGTGGGAACGTGAAATGGTGGGAATGTGAAATGGTACAGCCACTGATAGTTTCTTATAATATAAAACATGCATGATCCATAAGACCAAGCAAATTGATCTCAAGGCACAGTTTCAGCTATGGCCCACGGCTATATAATACATCATCATTATTGTCCTCTAGATAATTTCTAATGTCCAGTTTTTTTTTCTCTTTTTTTATTGTTAAATCATAGCTGTGTACATTAGTGCAATTGCCTGTACCCATTCTAAGATGCACCATAGATGTGGCCCCACCCATTACCCTCCCTCCACCCTAACCTCCCCCCTCCCTTCCCCTTCCTTGGCCCTTTCCCCATAGTCTTGTGGTATAGTTGGGTTATAGCCTTTATGTGAAAGCTATAATTTAGTTTCATAGTAGGGCTGAGTACATTGGATACTTTTTCTTCCATTTCTGAGATACTTTGCTAAGAAGAATATGTTCCAGCTCCATCCATGTAAACATGAAAGAGGTAAAGTCTCCATCTTTCTTTAAGGCTGCATAGTATTCCATGTTATACATGTAGGAAATTTGCTAGTCCATTCGTGGGTCGATGGGCACTTGGGCTTCTTCCATGACTTAGCAATTATGAATTGAACTGAAATAAACATTCTGGTACAGATGTCTTTGTTATATTGTGACTTTTAGTCTTCTAGGTAAAAACCTAGTAAAGGAATTCTAGGATCGAATGGCAGGTCTATTTTTAGATCTCTAAGTATTCTCCAAACATCCTTCCAGAAGGAATGTATTAGTGGGCATTCCCACCAGCAGTATAGAAGTGTGCCCTTTCCTCCACATCCATGCCAACATTTCTGGTTTTGGGATTTTGTTATGTGGGCTACTCTTACTAGGGTTAGGTAATATCTCAAAGTAGTTTTGATTTGCATTTCTCTGATGATTAAGGATGATGAGCTTTTTTTCATGTGTTTGTAGATTTTGCATCTGTCTTCTTTAGAGAAGTTTCTCTTTAAGTC
>CAUYPK010007494.1:0-10156 GCA_963574355.1 Loris lydekkerianus | reverse complement strand
TTGAGTCTATATTTGTCTTTTAATGTAAGATGCGATTCTTGGATGCAGCAGATATCTGGCTTGAGTTTTTGTATCCAGTCAGCCAACCTGTGCCTCTTTAGAGGACAATTTAAACCATTTACATTAATTGAGAATATTGATAAGCTTTTCGAGAGTCCGGTGGACATTTTTAATCCTTTTGTGACTGTGGGAGTTGGGATTTGCTCAAAAATTTTCTGGGTGGGTTTACTTTTGTGGTGGAGAATTATGCTGGTCTTTATGGAGGATAGGTCTAAGAATGTCCTGGAGAGCTGGTTTAGTTGTGGCAAATTTCTTCAACGTGTGAATGTCGTTGAAGTATTTAATTTCTTCATCATAAATGAAGCTCAGTTTAGCTGGGTACAGGATCCTGGGTTGAAAGTTATTTTGTTTTAGGAGATTAAAAGTCGATGACCATCCTATTCTAGCTTGAAAGGTTTCAGCAGAGAGATCTGCAGTTATTCTAATATTCTTTCCCTTGTAGGGAATAATTTTCTTTTGTCTGGCAGCTTTCAGAATTTTCTCCTTCATATTAACTTTAGTGAAATTGATTATGATGTGTCTGCGGGATTTCTTATTTGGGTTGAGTCGTGCTGGAGTTCTGAAACTGTCTGCTATCTGAATTTTGGAATCTCTTGGCATGTCTGGAAAATTCTCCTTCATAATCTCATGGAGAAGAGACTCTGTGCCTTGTGAAGTCACTTCGTCACTTTCGGGGATCCCTATAGGATGAATATTGGTTTTCTTTGAATTATCCCAGAGCTGTCTGTGACAGTAGTCTGTTTTTGCTCTCCATTTCTCTTCTTCTTTGAGGGTTTGGGAGCATTCGAAAGCTTTGTCTTTAATGTCGGAAATCCTTTCTTCTGCTTGCTCCATTCTGTTACTGAGGGATTCTACTGTGTTTCTCAGATGTTTGAGAGATGCAACTTCTTGTCTCAATGTGTCAAAATCTTTGGTCATTTGGTTTTTGAATCTGTTGAATTCTTGAGATAACTTTTGGAATTCTAATTCGGTCTTATTTGCTATCCAGATCCTGAATTCAATTTCTGACATCTCCACTATTTGTTTGTGCATGGGGTCTTGTGGTGTTTCTGCCCCATTGATCCTTGGGGGTGTTGATCAAGTCTGATTATTTATATTGTGAGAGTTTTTCTGTTGACTTCGCCTCATGATTGTTTTTCACCTTTTCTCTGGCCGTTCTCAGAGTTGCGTAGGTGTCTCTCCAAGATTAGACGCTAGTGGTGTCACTCTATTGTCTCTCCAAGATTAGACCCCAGTGGTATCACTCTATTTTTGTAGGGAGTGACCCTGTGTAGTTCCTCTGGGGCTGCTCTAGCTAGGGAGTTCTGGTTGTGGAAGCAGCTCTGGTGTGTGACATACCCGGATCCAGCAACAGGGCTGGGGGTGGTGTGCACAGTTCTGGGAGTGCCTGGCGCCCAATGACTTTGGCACAGAGAGCCCAAGGCTCCAGCAGTCTCTGGCCAGGAGAAGGGCTCTGTGCAGAGGCAGGGAGGGCTGCAGAAGGCACGCAGCTACCAGAGTCCCTGGCCAGATGAATGGGCTAGTGTGGAGGCTGGGAGGACACAGGAGGGAGGATGCAGGGTTGTGTGGCTCCCACACTTCCTGGTCAGGGAATGCGGAGGCTCAGTGGGTGCAGGTCACAGCCTCAGGGTCGCTGCACAGCTCTTATGGAGGTCTAAGCAGCACCAAGCCCAGGAGTTTGAGGTTGCTATGAGCTGTGACATCACGGCACTCTACCCAGGGTAACAGCCCAAGGCTCCAGTGTGCCAAAATTATCTCACTCTGCCCCTAAGGTTTAAGGCTGTAAGGCAGCTCAGTCCCCACCTTTAGTGTGCTCAGTCACTAGGTTACTTTGTCCCGCTCGATTCTTGCTCTGGGACCCTTAGGGTGGAGCTTGCTGGGGCAGTTCTTTCACAATGGCTTCCTGTGCCTAGCTCAGTGGCTCAGTCTGGGGACCAGAGAGTGCCCAAAGTTCTCCACACTCCTGCTCAAGCTCTCCCCAAGGCAGTTCAACTGAATGCCAAGTCCAAGAAAACCAAAACAGTTCACAGGCAAGGCCTTTCCGGTTTGCAATCTCACTGCTGCTTGTACTTATGGTTGCTGGCATGATTAGGTCGATCGAACATACACAACCACTTGCCAGTTGTCCACTGTTTTTGTCCTCTTGGGGTCCAGAAGTCTCTTGCTGGCTCCCTGTATCCTCAAAGGGATGATTATAGGAAGATCCCACCAGCCAGAGATGCCTGGAGTCTTGTCTTCCCAGATTTGTCGTGCCCAGTTGCAGGGAATCTGTTACTCGGCCACCATCTTTAATCTCCAGCTCTGATATAGTTTTCTTTAAAGTAAGATTAATTTTCTATTTTTCCTATAGATTCAGATCTCCAGAATATATGTAATTTCTATTCTGGATGTAAGGCTTTACTTACTTGCTGTGCTACCTTTGATACAAAGGAGGGTCCATTATCACTCTACATAGACTAGGGGAGCCCATACTTTGGAATGAGTTCCTTCAGAAGGATTCTGGTCACTTCAGATGCTAGATAAGACTCTACCTAGCCTCAAAAGGTATCTACTAATATAAGTTTCAGTCCTTTTAGGCATTGGAGTGAAATCAATTTGCTAAACCTCAAAATGGTGGGTCCTCCCATATGGGGTTACCTGTGCAGCAGGTTGCTTTTCTGTCTTTGGATTATTATGAGCACATAAAGGGAAGCTATGAGTTATTTGTTGGATAGTTTGTTGAAAATGGGGTCCTCTTAAATGAATTCCTGAAGGCCTGTAACGTGTGCCTTCCTGTGGACTCTTCTACCCCATATGGGGACAACAGGTGAGTCCATGAGACTTCTGTCTCTACTTATCAGTGTCATCCAAAATGTCAGAGCCTCAGTGCTTAGTTTAAAAAGGTCTATATGGATGTAAATTGCCAGGGTATCAAGGCCCTGAGGAATAGATCACCTTTAGTGGCCTCTTTAGCAGCTCTTCCAGTGGCCTGATTTCTTTTTGCAAATATAAGTGTGTCCTTTTTTAGTGACCAAGATAGTGAATGGAGGCCACCTCTTTGGGCTCGACCACAGACTGTATCAGGCCCATTTTCTCAGTGGCATATCAAATGTCCTTATTTCCTGCCATCAGGAGTCCCCTTTCCTTCCAAATGGTATGCACAGATTCATAAGCTAGGATAGACAGCCTCCAGAATCTCTAAACAGTCGCTTTATAAAGGCTTATTCTCTTCAGTTAGTAACAGGGTGACAGGATTGAGAGTAGACACAGTCTTTAATTTAACATTTGTATTATCCAAAAGAATGGCTTGGTAATTTCTTAGCTTTCCTGTGGTCAGCCAATAACCCTCTCTTCTGTTTTAATAAAGCCAGAAGCTGGTGGGGGGCCATATACTACTGCCCAGGCAAAGAGGCCATCCTCTCACAGTATTGTCCAGTTCCTTTGACAAGTATGATACTAGCTGTGGGAAGTCTCCCAGCATCTGTACTGAGACTCCAATGCTCATTTCTTGTTTTTCATGATCATGTAATTCCAATTATTTTTGCAATTCAGGCAATCCCAAAGTGGGTGCAGTCATAAGACTGCTTTCAAAGAGAGTCTTTCAAAGCTTTTCAAAGGCATTTTGCCAGTTCTAGGGCTCCATATTTGTCCCTTTTAGAGCCTGGTGCAAGGGTTTTGCTATTAGTAACACAATCCAACAGTGCTGTGAGGTCATCCTAGTCTTAGGATTCTGCCATTCAAATGCAACTGAGTGCCCATTCATTGTCACTTGTACAATATCATTAATGGCGCATAGATCCTGCATGAATCTATACTTACTTGTATGGGGAATTTAAACTTTTTCTGTACGTCCTGGGATCTGATCAGCCCACATGGCCTTTCTCACTTTTTGACAGACCTTGGGAGGAGTAGAACTTACTTTTTCTTGCATAGCAGCCTCTTGTGTGCTTCACCAGGCCCTGGTATTCAAAGTCAGCAGGATCTTGGTGGTGCCCTTGGAAGTAAGCTTCAGCTTCTTCTGGAACAGCTGCCAGTGGCCTTGCTGCTCACCTAGGTCCAATGTGGCCACCGAGGACATTGGGGTCACTGGAGTCAGTGGTGGAGCAATGTCAGCTCCAACGGTGGCTCCCCAGGGCCCATCTCCTGATGATGAGTTCCTCAGCTGTTGATACCTGGCCCCCATCTCCTGCCTGGCTCACAGAGCACTGAGTGTTGCTGGTATTGGGTGCCACGGCGGCAGCCCCAGGGGATACCAGATCACTTCTGCCCATGAAGCTTGGTGGTGGTGGCACTTCTGTGTCAATTTAAAAGTTCACTAATCGAGTCTCCACTATCAATAATACGTGGGGCTCCTATGGCAATACTTGGATAGGAGCCACTAATAACACTTGGGGCCCCAGGCCACCTCATTTGTCATCTGAGTCCTGGACATGAAATACCATTGCTCACCTGAGGGTTTCTTTTTACCTGGAGTAAAGGAATTGCTTTGCAATTTTGGGCAATGTTCTTTCCAATATCCTTCTTTTTTGCAAAAAGCACACTGATTGTATTTCACCTTGGGGTGACCTTTACCACCCTTTCTTTTTGACTGTCTCAAAGGACCCTTGCTTGGTTCAGCTCTCAGAGCATACATTGGTTTAGGTTTCTGTTTTTCCCTAATGTTATATACTTGAAAGGTGATATCTATAAGCTGTGAGGGATTCATACCAATTGCTCCTTTCACGCACTATAACTTCCGCCTTGTATCTGAAGCACTTTGTCCTATAAACATCATATTAACTATGTGCAAATGTTCAGGGACCTCTGGATTGGCATCTATATATTTCCAATATGCCTGGTAGATGCATTCCCAAAATTCATTAGTTTGTTGTTGGTAATTTTTGGACCTTGTTTAAGCTCTTCTGTTTAGGCACTCCCCTCCAGAGACCTGCTGGAATACACTTTGAGTACTCATGTATTCTTACACTGTCTACATTCACGTTAAGATGCCAATTTGTGTAAGTCCAATAATACCCTGCTGGCTGTCCTTGCACATTTGAGCCCCCTATCTGATATCGCTGTAATGGAAATTGCCCTGCCTTGGCTATAGGTGCTCTCTGGTCAAATTGAGTTCCTTGCCAGGTTTTAGAAGGAGGGACCTTTCCCACTCCTGAGTCAGAACCCAGTGGGCATGGGACTGAAGAATTTGTTCCAGTCATGCCTTCCCAGGCCCTCCCTCATGGTGCCAGGATGGCAGTAGCTGCAGGCTGTATCAGTTGCCCCTGACCTGGCTGTGCATGGAGGTGCTTCCCAGGCCAGCAGCCATGGGGGCTCTGATGGGGGAAAGCTGCTTCTGTTAGGGTGCTCTGTGGCCACTGCATCAGGGGCTGAGGTGGATAGGGCAGAGGAGCTCCAGCAGTGTGAGCTTGAAGGTGGCTGAGCCTGCAGTGCCTTCCCTGGGTAGGTGGGGAGCTGGTAGTTGGGGAGGGGGGCAGGTTCGTGAGATCCAGCCTGGTTAATTCCTCCCCAACTTTATCACCTGAGACATACAACTTTGTTCCAGGCCTTTCAGCCTCTTTATTCTGCAACTGCATGAAAGACTGTACATGTGGAGTCTGATTTCTTTTACCTGACCTTGGACAAGATAATTCCAGTTTGTAAGACAGTTTGATAATTTAAGGTTCCATTCAATGGCCATTTCTCCTCACATTCCAGCACGTATGTTGGCCAAGCAATATTACAATAAAACATCATTCTCCTTTTAGATATAGACTCGTAGCTATGAGTTGACCATTCAGCCAAGATTCTTCCCAAAGGACTTTCAGATGTAATAGAAATGGAGACTCTCATGTTGAAACAAAACTTATAAAAACCAACAAACACAGGGGGAAAAGTAGACAATACAGGGAATTCCCAACATGAACAATCTCAAATGCCAAGGCCTTACTAAACAAATGGGAACTGTACAAATGAGAACCAAATTCTTACACTAACATCTCCTAATTCAAATGGAAATCAATTCTCCAGATTCCCTAGTTCCATCCAACTATAAGTTCTACCACCAAATGGTGCCACGAACAAATACCCTACCACAGGGCCGGAATGTTCAAGAAGATTCCCCAAATGGGTGAAATCAAGGGTCTCAGTGTTCACACTGGTGAACTCACCAAAAGGGCAAAAGTATCACAACTCTTTCCAAATTCTCCTTTTTTTGGTCAATAATGTTCAGGTTGTAAGGAGTTATAGCTAAATCAGGGAGACAATTGCCTGGAGTTAAACAGTCTCCAGCAGATGCTGGGGCAGTTGCTCACTCTCTCATCCTGAAAAGATGCTGCTACTATTGGCAAAGACCCAGGGCTGCTCCCTGCCTCTTATAGTCACAGCAGCATTTTTGGAGAGCTATTCCACTCCAATACTATACACCCAGGGATGCCAAATGATGTTATCAAAAGTTTGGTACTTATATCTGTGGCCAAAGAATGAGGACAAGTAGCTTGAGGAAAAGGAAAGAGAAGTTTATTAGTTTGTGGGCAAATGAGGAGGATAGCAGACTCTCTTCTTAAAGAACTGTCATCCCCCACTCCCCCCTTAAGTGGAAAAACAGAATTTTTAAAAGGGGTTTTCAATTTTGGGCTATTGCTGTTTATAGCACTTTTGCCCTTTTCAGACCCTTCTGTTACAATTATTTGAGATGCTAAGGACTGATGCTAGACACTTATTTAGTCTATAGTCAAGTGATGTCATTTCAATAAATTTCATTCTGGGATGTTGGTATTTTAAAAAGATATAATGGGTTAACATATTTAAGAAAGATGTGTTCTAAAACTAATATACATGATATTCATAGAACTTAAAGGTGTGGTATTATACAGAATAGCAAGTCTTGCTAAAATATTTACATTTGTTATCTTGGCAGGTTTTCTTAACCTTAAAAGTAATAATTAAAACTGTATTTTGTGATTATTCTTGATTTATGTTTCAAAATTCTTTACTCCTATTTTTACAAAGAAATTATGTTTACGTACTATGTGTGTTTAGACATTGAGTGACTTTGTTGAGGGCACAATTGATCATGTTGGTTGTAGATCTAATATTCACAGGATATAAAAATGGTTAACAAAAAATAACTTGAAAGATAACTGGGATCTTAGAAATCTGTCTCCCAGCCATATCGGTGCTAAAATTATGGGATTTCTTTGTCCCATTCCTTTAAGGGGCTCCAGCCTAAATCAGTAAAGAAACAAGCTAAATTGAAAATATCATCCATTAAACTGAATCAGTTTATAGTTTTTGTAAAATAAATTTTACCTCTGTAAGAAGAAAATCTCCATGTGTAAGGGCGCCTCCCTCTCTTCACCTAAACCACTATAGACTTTTAGGACAAAAGGAACAATGGCTCAAAGTTTTTATAACCAATGTTACCTTTGTTTAAGTTTAAAGTTCTGTGTCTGGAGATGTAAATTTTCAACCTGGCTTCATGTCTTTAGAAATGCAAATTTAGAGTTGCCTTGAAACAATTGTTTAGGACAATAAAATAAGTAATCAAGGAATAGCTTACCTAAAGTGGCAGCAAGAAAGTATTCAAAAACTGACAAATGAAAAATCATACACATCTGTAAGGTCTGCTTCTGACTGTATCTCCACGTCATACTTTCAAGATTCCTTTCAGTAATTTGAAATCTTAAAGGAAATTTAGCAGTGGGTAATTATAAAATGTCTGAGTTATTTCTGGAAACAAAAGTTTAAATTCAACAGTTTATAATCAGCTATGGTCCAAGATTTTGATTCTTTAAGGAAAAGTCATAGAAAGAAGTGAATTTTTAAGTGACTTTTTTTTTTCTTCTTTTTTTTTTTTTTTTGAGACAGAGCCTTAAGCTATTGCCCTGGATAGAGTGCTGTAGCATCACAGCTCACAACAACCTCCAATTCCTGGGCTCAAGCGATTCTCCTGCCTCTGCCTCCCAAGTAGCTGGGACTACAGGCACCCGCCACAATGCCTGGCTATTTTTTAGTTGCAGCTGTCATTGCCCAGGCTGGATTTGAACCCGCCAGCTCAGGTGTATGTGGCTGGTGCCTTAGCCACTTGAGCCACAGGCACCGAGCCTTACGTGACTTTTAATTTAAAACATGACTGATTCTTTTTGCTTTGTTTTCCAATTAAGGCAAATTCTCCAGAATTTAAAAACCATTCTATTGCCAATGCCCTGTTGCTAAAGGTACAAACATCTTCTCTCTAGGCCCAGGGACTATCATAGAAGAGGAGATATATGTAAAATTGTAAGGGCCAGTTTGGAGGGCTGAAATTAGTTCAGATCCTCTAGATAAGGTGTGGACATTTAGATGTCTGAACAGCTGGCAAAATGAGAAATTTTGCCTTTTTGGGCCTGTGGTATAGGCATCCCTCCAACCATAAATGCATAGATTCAAAAGAAAATTACAGTGAGGATATCAAGGCACCTGGTGACAGAGCTTCCTGGGTATAGTTGTTCCCAGTTCTGAAATTTATGTAAATAGACATAATAAGAAATTGATCAGGCATCTTAGGCATCTGGTACTTTTGGTGTACTCTCTGAATATATTATTGTCTGTGGGGTCAATGAGAAAAAAAATCCCTGTGATTATATCAACAGCCAGACGATGTGGAATGCTTGTTGGAAATTTTTACCATTTACTTTTGAGTACATAATGGGTCAAAATTTGCTCATTAAACTAGCTTCCTAAAACTGTTTCCATGAAGGACGGGGGGGAATTATGGATGAAAATATTTCCTGGGAGGGACATGAGTGGAATGAATATTTCTTTTGATATACTTTGCTGCCTTGGTAGAGAAAGGGTAGCAACTCAACAATATGTACTAAAATGTTTTGGTTACAGGCCCCACATTTTTTGCTCTTCTTTATACCCCAACGACATCCCATTCAGCAGGAAGCAGCCAGGTAAATCAACATCCTGATTCCCCAAGATTGAGAAATGAACTAAAAAGAAAAGGGGAGCTGTAATCAGCACCACAAACAAATTTCAATGACCCCTTGTATGTTTTTTAAAATCCTCTTCCCTAACTTACTACTTGGCCTTTAGAGTTGTTTCCTAGAAATGATGGATTTTCTGAAAGAGAAAGGAGTTGGGATTCAGAAGGCCCTGGGGTAGACTTCCTAATGCCAAGATTCGCCATCCCTGTTGGCCTTTCCCAAGTTATGAAGCCCTTCTTTAAAAAGCCCATGACTGGGCGGTGCCTGTGGCTCAAAGGAGTAGAGCGCTGGCCCCATATATGATCTCTGTTAGGTGGAGAAGCATATTTGAAGCAGTTTCTCCTGTTTTTTTTTTTTTTTTTTTTTAATTAAATCATAGCTGTGTACATTAATCCGATCATGGGGCACCATACACTGGTTTTATAGACCATTTGACACATTTTCATCACACTGGTTAAGATAGCCTTCCTGGCATTTTCTTAGTTATTGTGTTAAGACATTTATATCCTACATTTACTAAGTTTCACTTGTACCCTTGTAAATGTACCGCAGGTGTAATCCCACCAATCACTCTCCCTCTGCCCATCCTTCCCCCTCCCTCTTCTCCCTCTCTCCCTTCCCCATATTCCTAGGTTATAATTGGGTTATAGCTTTCATATGAAAGCCATAAATTAGTTTCAAAGTAGGGCTGAGTACATTGGATACTTTTTCTTCCATTCTTGAGATACTTTACTAAGAAGAATATGTTCCAGCTCCATCCATATAAACATGAAAGAGGTAAAGTCTCTATCTTTCTTTAAGGCTGCATAATATTCCATGGTGTACATATTACCAGAATTTATTAATCCATTCGTGGATCAATGGGCACTTGGGCTTTTTCCATAACTTAGCAATTATGAATTGGGCTGAAATAAACATTCTGGTACAAATATCTTTGTTAGAATGTGATTTTTGGTCTTCTGGGTATATACCTAGTAGAGGAATTATAGGATTGAATGGCAGATCTATTTCTGGATCTCTAAGTATTCTTCAAACATCTTTCCAAAAGGAATGTATTAATTTGCATTCCCACCAGCAGTGTAGAAGTGTTCCCTTTTCTCCACATCCACGCCAACATCTCTGGTCTTGGGATTTTGTGATATGGGCTAATCTTACTGGAGTTAGATGAT
>CAUYPK010007493.1:0-11166 GCA_963574355.1 Loris lydekkerianus | reverse complement strand
AAGAGAACTATGAAACTTTAAGAAAAGAAATAGCTAAAGATGTTAACAAATGAAAAAACATACCATGCTCATGGCTGGGAAGAATCAACATTGTTAAAATGTCTATACTACCCAAAGCAATATATAATTTTAATGCAATTCCTATTAACGCTCCATTGTCATATTTTAAAGACCTTGAAAAAATAATACTTTGTTTTATATGGAATCAGAAAAAACCTTGAATAGCCAAAACATTACTCAGCAATAAAAACAAAGCAGGAGGAATCATGCTACCAGACCTGAGACTGTACTATAAATCGATAGTGATACAAACAGCATGGTACTGGCACAAAAGCAGAGAAATAGATGTCTGGAACAGAATAGAGAACCAAGAGATGGATCCAGCTACTTACTGTTATTTGATCTTTGACAAGCCAATTAAAAACATTCAGTGGGGAAAAAATTCCTTATTTAACAAATGGTGCTGGGTGAACTGGCTGGTGATCTGTAAAGGACTGAAACTAGACCCACACCTTTCACCATTAACTAAGATAGACTCTCACTGGATAAAAGATTTAAACTTAAGACATGAAACTATAAAAATACTTGAAGAAAGTGCAGGGAAAAGTCTTGAAGGAATCGGCCTGGGTGAATACTTTATGAGGAGGACTCCCCAGGCAACTGAAGCAGAATGAAAAATACATTACTGGGACTTGATCAAACTAAAAACTTCTGCACAGCCAAGAACATAGTAAGTAAAGCAAGCAGGCAGCCCTCAGATTGGGAGAAAATATTTGCAGGTTATACCTCTGATAAAGGTCTAATAACCAGAATCCACAGAGAAACTCAAAAGTATTAGCAAGAAAAGAACAAGTGATCCCATCTCAGGGTGGGCAAAGTACTTGAAGAGAAACTTCTGTAAAGAAGACAGACACATGACCTACAAACTCATGAAAAAAAGCTCATCATCCTTAATCATTAGAGAAATGCAAATCAAAACTACTTTGAGATACCACCAACTCTAGTAAGAGTAGCCCACATAACAAAATCCCAAAAGCAGAGATGTTGGTGTGGATGCGGAGAAAAGGGCACACTTCTACACTGCTGGGAATGTACATTAATACGTTTCTTTTGTAAAGTTGTTTGGTGAATACTTAGAGATCTAAAAATAGACCTGCCATTCAATCCTGTAATTCCTCAACTAGGTATATACCCAGAAGACCAAAAATCACAATATAAGAAACACATCTGTACCAGAATGTTTATTGCAGCCCAATTCATAATTGCTAAGTCATGGAAGAAGCCCAAGTGCCCATCGACCCACGAATGGACTAGCAAATAGTGGTACATGTATACCATGGAATATTATGAAGCCTTAAACAAAGATGGAGACTTTACCTCTTTCATGTTTACATGGATAGAACTGGAGCATATTCTTCTTAGCAAAGTATTTCAGGAATGGAAGAAAAAGTATCCAATGTACTCAGCTCTACTAAGAAGTTAAATTATAGCTTTTACATGAAGGCTATAACCCAAGTATAGCACAAGAATATGGGGAAAGGACCAAGGGCAGGGAAGGGAGAGGGGAGGTTAGGGTGGAGGGAAGGTAATAGATGGGACCACACCTATAGTGCATGTTGGAATGGGTACAGGTGAAACTTACTAAATGCAGAATACAAATGTCTACATACAATAACTAAGAAAATGCCATGAAGGCTATGTTGAACAGTTTGATGAGATTATTTCAGATTGTAAATGAAACCAGCACATTGTACCCCTTGATTGCACTAATGTACATAGCTATGCTTTAACAATAAGAAAATAAATAAAAAAAAATTTGGTGAATAAAAGTATAGATTTTCATGAATATGATACAAATCAAAAAGGTGGCCAGGAATGACTGAAGTATAGGATCCACCATTGCTCTCCTTTGCTCCATTTTGAAGGAGGAGGCTGGCTGTGGCTTAAATATTGGGCCAAGGAGTCTTGCATGTGTTTCTGTCAATAACTTGTGGTTTCAAGAACATTTTTATGATTCTCTGAGAGGATAACCTATGATAGAGGCTTCTCCTTCTCCCAGTCATAGTGTCTCCTTTTCATTGGATAGTGGGAAATGACCAGCTGTTTACAGCTGCTGTTCTGTTTGGTGTTCTTGGTTTTCAGGGATGCTTTACTTACTGACTCTAGAGTAGAATTTTTCAACCTTAGCACTATTAACATTTTGAGGCTGGATAATTCTCTGTTGAGGTGCTGTTCCATGCATTTTAGGATGTTGGCCAACATCCTGTCCTCTGCTAACTTGATGCCAGAAGCACCCCTCCTCAGTTTCACAGCCAGAAATGTCTCCAGACATTGCCAAATGTTCCCTGATTGGGGTGATGGTGATGGTGATTGCCTCTGGCTGACGACCATTGCTCTCTGTGATCTATAGAGATCCTTCTGTTTAAAAGTTGCATTTTCAAATCTGACACCCTAATCTCTAAACACTTTCTTAAATGCTTTTCATCTTCTAACTGACAGGGATATTCTAAATTAATGGGACCCACAGAAGCTTCTGGGAAACCCAAAGGCATCAAACCAGTGGTCTGCTCAGGAGGAGGGTGCAGACCATCTGTGGGCACAGGGCCTGATAGCAAGTGAAGAATTCTCCATCATTAGCAGGGTAGACTTCTAGGGCTTACCCAGGAGGCCCAGCAAGGGGGAGAAAGACAGGCCTCCAGGAACATACACCAGGAAGTGCTGGGGGTTGAGTGAAGCTGGGAAAGTTCTGTGTTGAAATGTGCCTGAGAGGGGCAGGTTGGAGCCTAGGTTGACACTTAGAAAGAGGGCTGCTGGCATGAGCTGTTTGGGGGAAGAAAGAGTTATAACAGTAATGAGGCTATCCTCTCACAAGATAAGGAGAATGGCTCAGGTATGGGCGATTTGAGATGAAGGGAATCTGCAAACTTCAGGTATGAGAAGTGCCCTCCTTTCAAGGACAGTGACAGACTCTTTCTTATCAAATGGCCCTAATGAAGTCCTGTTCCCCAGGACCTTCTACCTTTCTCTGCCTTTCTCCATCTGCTCTTTCTGAACATTTTAAAAGCAATTTGCCTTTAAAAGCTACTCTTTCTCCTGTATTGTTCTTATCCTTGGTCCTCTTGCATTCCTCCCATATGGCCTGAGAAAATGTGAGGAAAGTGGAGACACCTGCATTCCAAGGGAGCTTCTTAAGTCCTGTTTCAGGCCTTATTGGGAAGTTGGCTTAATGGGGCTGAGCTCTGTACTGCACAGCAATAGAAAACACATTGGAGCTGGGTCAGAAGACCTAGAGTTAAGTCCTGGCTTTGACTTGTACCTGCTGTGTGACTTTGGGAGAATCCTGAAAAGTCTTAGGTCATCAGAATCCTTATCCAAATAGTAGAGATTATGAAACTCACTTCCTTTGGTTGTTGTGAAGATTGCTTCAGGGATCCTCAAACTGTGGCCCGTGGGCCACATGAGGCAGTGTGATTGTATTTGTTCCCATTTTGTTTTTTTAATTCAAAATGAGATATGTGCAGTGTACATAGGAATCTGTTCATAGTTTTTTTGTTTAAACTATAGTCTGGCCCTCCAACGTTCTGAGGGACAGTGAATTGGCCCCCTGTTTAAAAAGTTTGAGGACGCCTGAGATGATGTTCATCAGAAGTGCTCTAAAAACTAGGGAAGCACTGCATCAGGGCATTTACTCATATCTGTTACTATCTCTCTTATCACAGTGAAATTCTTAGGGTGAACCAGAATTGAGAACAAGAATAACAATATTCCCAATTGTGGCAGCCACTATTTACTGAGTTTACTCTTTGCCAGTTGCTGGGCAAGGCTTTGCATCTGAAAAACCACTTAATTCTTAGAAAAGAAAGATCTTATAATGTAGATATTATAATCTTTGTTTTTTAGATGTGGAAACCAAGGCCCTGAGAGGTTAATTAATTTACTCAAGGTCAAACAGCTTGTAATTGTCAGATCCCTGATTCAAACCCAGGTCTTTCAAACTTTAAAATCCCCATTCCTACCTACAATACAATAGGGGCACTTTTAGAAAATCAATCTTAATTAAATCATGTTTGCCTCCTGTGAATCATAACACAATCTTGATTTTGATGCTATTTCACAAAGGTTCTAAAAAAAAAATCACTGGTGAATTTAATTTAGCCTTGCAAGATAAATATAATTAATTGTCACTCAACAATAACAAAAGAAAAAAAAAGATAGAAAAATTTTGCAACTTAGATTTCTCTAGTTCTTCTTTATGGAAATAAACATAAAGGAAACATACTTTCTTAGGATCCAGATGGTCATCTGTTTTATTATTTCAAGAAAATAAATTTTCTAGTTGCAGAGGGGCTATTTCCAGCAGTGCAGGGGTCTCAGATACTTACATATAACCCTTAAACCTGTTGAGGTGGTTGTTGGGCTTCTCACACACGATGGTATTGCAGAAACTTTCTGGTTGGAACTGCACTTCCTGTGAGAGAGAGGACTCTGTGAGGTCATTATTAATAATTCAGAGGGATCTAGTTTTAATGGGATCATGGGAGAGCTAATCACTGTTATAACCATTACAAATAAGGTAATCCCTGCTTTGTCACACTATGATAGTGCTAATGTGTCAGAAGAAAAGAGTTAAATCCTCATCAAGGAGGGGAAAGTAGATGCAAATGAGAAGCTGGATGCAGAGTGGAGGGCAGTCACTGCCCTGATCTCATTTCCCAGTGCTGTGCAATGTAACTTTCTGCCATGATGAATATACTCCAAGTCTATGTTGTGCAATACAGAAGCCCCTCCTAACAGGTGGCTGTCAAGCACTTGAAGTCTGAGACATAATTTTTTTCATTTCATTTGATTTTAATGAATTGAAAGTAAAATAGCTGTATGTGGCCAGTGGCTACTATGTTAGATGCCATAGAAATAGATCAGCAGAAAGAAGGGATTATAAACTACACCATCTAGAGATATCTGCAGCTACATACTTGTGTAAATCTCTAGGTGTGTGTGTGTATATATATATATATATATCCACACACCTATATACAGAGGGTGCCAAAAAATGTCTATACATTTTAAGAGATGTTACCTATATATTACATTCCAACGTTGAATTGAACTATGATAGCAAAGTGTAGTATGACGTTCAATCAAAAGATGCATTAATTACATAAATGCTAGTGTAACCATGTGACAGGCATGAATAGGATAGTTCTTTTTTCTAAAATGTACACTTATTTATTTGGCACCTTCTGTAACTATCCACATATACATGAATGCATTTCTAAAATAAAATTTAGTGTTCACATATCTTAGACATTTTTATGTTATTAACTCTTTATACATCTTTCTTTATTTTTTGAGATAGAGTTTCACTCTGTTGCTCTGGATGGAGTGCTGTGGTGTCATAGCTCACATCAACCTCAAACTCCAGGGCTTGAGAGATCCTCTTGACTCAGCTTCCCAAGTAGCTGGGACTACAGGTACCAATCACAATGCCCAGCTAGTTTTTCTATTTTTAGTAAAGACTGGGTCTCACCCTGCTCGAGCTAGTCTTGAACTCTTGAGCTCAAGCCATCTACCTGCCTTGGCCCCCAGAGTGCTAGGATTACAGATACCTACTGTATGACTGCACCTTGTTTACTCTTACCATTTTGCTATTAAATATTTACATTGTTTCAATTTGTTTTGCTATTATAAAAATGCCTTAAAAATAGTAGCTCATAAAACAAAATAAATAGTATTTAACAGATATACTTTTATTTCTGCCAGACTCTGTAATGACGATTTTATTATACATAGTACTAATTTCCAAGCTTACAATTATTCTATGAAGTAGGAACTTCGGTTTTCCCTACTCTTTACAGATGGGAAATCTGTGACTCAGAAAGGTGAAGCAGGCTGCCTATGTTACTACCAGGACTGGGATTTGAATCCAAGTATAACTGGAGACCCTTTGTTCATTGCCTCCTGGTGAAAGCACCCCTTAGACATCATTTAAACACATCCTTGATTGTTTACTTCTCTAAGGTATTTCAAGCTCTAAAGGGGGTAAAACACAACCGGAGGTGGAGAGATCTTGCTTTCTAACTCTCCTCCACATCATCTAACTAATACCATGCTCGCATCTTAAGCCTCAGTTTTGTCATCTGTAGAATCAGGCTAACACTGCCTGCCCTGCCCATCTCATTTGTGCTCCAGAAAACAGAATCTGTGTGAAGTTTTGAACATATAACATGCTATGCAAATGGAAGGTAGTAGTGCTAAAGGTGGGATTAAAAATGGTTTCCTGGGTAGAGCTGTTAGCATAGGGAGTAAATTTGTCATTGAAAGCTTCAAGGTACAGCTGTTCAGAGGGGCAACTTGATTTGAAGAAATGATAGCATTTTCTGGCTTCCTATAAATATCCTGTCCATTGGATCTGTGGGGGTGCCAACATAAATAAACTCTCTACTCACTTGAAATATATTTCCCAACCAGGAGTTTCTAAAAATATAGTCCTTCTCCCTCCAGGTATTGATTCTTTCAGGGACAAACACTTGCCAAGTTCTAAGATGATGATGACAAATCACACTGTAATTTGTCAGCAGCTTTCCTGCCCCTGATTAAGCCATGCATTTCACTCCTGATCCACCACACTCAGCTCCGTGCCAGGCTTCTGAATCCAGACCCATTTCAGATGTGAGTAGCAATGGGGCTTGAGAGCTAATGATCCTTCTGCAGTGCTTCTGAGCCCCTGTTGTCTGGTTAATCATATCCCTAGGGGCCCCAGCAGTGACAAAGTTTGGCTCTCTCAGTCCTCTGTCAGGGCTTCCCAGCACTCTTCCTCTTAAAGCTTCCCTTTCCTGGTTCCATGTTCTCCTTTCCTTCCAGGTACTGGCCTTTAATCCTTTGTCTGACCTTGCTCTTTTTAGCTACCAGTCCTCTAGTCTCCTTCCTTCCATCCCCGAGATGAGCTGTGCAAAGTGGTGCAGGAGACCTGCTGACTCCAAGGACCACCACTGTGGCTTGCTTGCTTTTAAGGATTTGCTGTAGCTCACTCTAGGGAAACTATTGGGCCAACCCAAGTACAGAGGGAATTGCCTGGCCTTACAAATCTGTCAAGATTCTTATTTTAACTTTGTTCAGGAGTTTCTGATTCCTTTTGGAGATGGGGTAGTGTCCCTTCATCAGACTGACAGCCTTCTAAGCTGATGATGAGGCTCACCTAACTGACCATTTCTTTCTTTCCTTTTTTTTTTGTAGTTTTTGATCGGGGCTGGGTTTGAACCGACCACCTCCAGGACATGGGGCTAGCGCCTTACTACTTTGAGCCACAGGGCCACCCTATTGACCATTTCTTATGACCCAACCTTTTATCTAAGGCTCTTCACTGTAATGAAAGGCCTACTGACAGGAAAAGATAATACTGTTCCAGAGGAGTATTGTGTCTCTGCAGTTCTTTAGACAATCTACCTATCTCGAGCATGCACTATATGCCAGGCTTTAAATTCTCACAGTAACCTTAAGAGATTTGGACAGAGGTGCTTCTACCACACTGTTATACCTCCATCCCAAACTTTTGTGCCTATATTTGTGCATCTGCAGTGTCATGGCTCCCAATACCCAGGGCCAAGGACCAGTACTGTTTGTGGCCTGTTAGGAACTGGGCTGCACAGCAGAAGTGAGTGGTGGTGAGTGAGTGAAGCTTTGTCTGTGTTCACAGCCACTCCCCATAGCACACATCACAGCTTAAGCTCCATCTCCTATCCTATAAGTCAGAGCATTAGATTTTCACAGGAAATTCTTAACTATAAACTGCACACATGAGGGATCTAGCTTGCAAGCTCTTTCTAAGAATTGAATGCACCCCTCTCCAAATCCCTGGAAAATTTTTCTTCCATGAAACTGATTCGTGGTGTCAAAAACATTAGGGACCAGGGATGGAGACAAGATGGCTGACTGAAGCCAGCTTTCCATAGAAGCTCCAGGCCAGAAGGAGAGTTAAAGGACAAAATTTAGCAAGTAACCTGGTGGATTAGAGCTACACCAAGAGAGAAGGTTGAAGAATGCACATCAATCCCGCTGAGGTGAGCTGCGACCCCAAGGACACAAACAAAAGGTACAAAATCCATCACCAAGCATACAGGAGTCTCCTCCCCATGAGAACGGCTCGGAGTGCCCCACAAACAAACGAGCAGAGTTTAAAGGTCTTCCCACTACACTCCATGGGAGAGACCCTCTAAAAACTGGACCTACCTCTCCTATTAGGGTGCCATGGCATTCTCTTGCCAGGCATAAAACTGTAAAAAACTGTATATATTTTCTACCTGCAACTCTGAGCTCCCAGCACTCCCCTCCACTCTCACTCTGAGGTCTGGAGGCCTGTCCCCCAGGAGTCCAGATTCTTGGGTGATTTCTCCAGGGGTGGGACAGGGCCTAAACTGCAGCTGGTCAGAGCTGACTCTGCAGCATGAGAGTGAGGAGAGGATGGTCTGCTGAAAGGGATCCACGCCAGAGCAGTGGTGCCCAGAGCAGCCATCTTTTGGCAACAATAGGGTTCACTCCTGAATGTTCTGAAGCCACACCCCCTGTCTCCCTGGGCAACCAAAGGAGGCCGGGCATCTACTCAGGTGGCAAACACCATGGAACAGATCTGGGATGAAAATGGAGGCCCTGTGAGTAAAGGGTTTGCCTGAGGTGGTACCGGCCTGGGTTGAGCACGGGGACTAGAAACGCACACGCAGAGCCGGGAAGTTCCCAGGGCAGTGCTGACCCAGAGGACTGCTTTACTGAGCCTAAGATGCACCCAGCCCTCAGGGGATCGTCAGCCTATAGACTAAGGAAGACAGGTGGCTAGAACTGACAGCTAACTAAATACAAACCTGCAGGAGCAAAGACAGGGCCTGAGGCACAGGCTCTGGGAACTCAAAACACCTTCTCTTCTGCAGGTGAATTTAGCATGTACAGAAACAAATTCCTGCAAAGTTGTTCTGTTCTGTTCTGTCAGTAACATCAATCGGGGCAGGGCTGGAACTGAGTGAACACCCCCCCGCCTCCATCAAGCACCCGAGGTTGTCAGGCCTCACCTCCCCCTGCTAGATAGATGCAGAGCGCAGCAGCGTGGCTGAGCAGAAATAGATTTCCTTGTGATTCAGGCAGGTGCAAACCCCTAGAGTATCTGTTCACTACAGGCAACTGTGTCACAGCCTTGCAGGGCTATCAGTGACTGGGGGCGACAGAGGTGCAAGGTGGGGAAGAAGGCATCAACCTTCCCAGACTGATCTATTTGCTGGGTGGGTCCTCCTGACTCCATGGAGCACCGGAGCAAGCCATATCTGAGTAGTCACCAGACCCCTGTGATCCAGTTGCTAGAGACCTTTTAAACACTCCAACCTGAGACAGGTGCTGACTGAGACAATTGATTTGGAATTTTTGAACTGAGCCAATCACCCGAGGACAATTCAGGTGGTGCCCTGGGTGTGTGGTTGTAGGAAGGTTCGATTTTCCTTTTCCAATTGTTGCATGTGGGGGGCAGGGTGAAGCTGAGACTTCAACCCAGAGTACCTCCTTCACTGGGGTCAAACAGAGACCAGCTGAAAACAAGACAGAACCACTTAGCCCCACTACACCAAACAGGTCCCTGGTTTCTCAGGCCATAGCAGTGTACGGGACCTCGACAAAGCTCCAGGGGGAAAAAAATCAAATGTTGTAAAACAATCATGGGGAGGAATCAGTGGAAAAATTCTGGTAACAAGAATAACCAGAATAGATCAACCCCCCCAAGGAAAGATATGGCAGATATAACTGAAGATCCCATTCATAAACAGCTGGCCGACATGTCAAAAATCCTTTCTTCTGCTTGCTCCACTCTGTTACTGAGGAATTCTACTGTATTTTTCAGATCTTTGAGGCCTGCAAATTCTTGTGTCAGTGTGTCAAAATCTTTGGTGGTTTTGTCTTTAAATTCGTTAAATTCTTGAGACAACTTTTGAATTTGTCCTCGAATTTTTAATTCCGACTTTTGAATTGGTGCTCGAAGTTCTAATTTCAAATTTTCCTCCATTTTATTAATCTTGTTTGCAATCCAAATTCTGAATTCAATTTTTGACATGTCGGCCAGCTGTTTATGAATGGGATCTTCAGTTATATCTGCCATATCTTTCCTTGGGGGGGTTGATCTATTCTGGTTATTCATGTTTCCAGAGTTTTTCCACTGATTCTGCCCCATGATTGTTTTACACTGTTTTATTTTTTCCCTGGAGCTTTTTTGAGGACCCATACAGTGCTATGGCCTGAGAAACTGGGGACCTGTTTGGTGTGGTGGGGCTAAGTGGTTCTGTCTAGTTTTCAGCTGGTATCTGTTCGACTCTAGTGAAACAGTTAGTCTGGGTTGAAGTCTCAGCTGTGGAGAAATACCAGCAATTAAGTCACCCCACCCCCCACAGGCAACAATTGGAAAAGGAAAATCAAACCTTCCTACAACCACACACCCAAGGCACCACCTGCATAGTCCTCAGGTGATTGGCTCAGTTCAAAAGGTCCAAATTAATTGTCTCAGTCAGCACCTTTCTCAGGTGGGAGAGTTTAAAAGGTCTCTGGCAACTTGATCACAGGGGTCTGGTGACTACTCAGATATTTCTTGCTCTGATGCTCCATGGAGTCAGGAAGACCCACCCAGCAAATAGATCAGTCTGGGAAGGTTGATGCCTCCTTCCTCACATTGCACCTCTGTCACACCCAGTCACTGATAGCCCAGCAGGTCTGTGACTTTGCTGCCTGTAGTGAACAGATATTCTAGGGGTTTGCACCTGCCTGAGTCACAAGGAAATCTATTTATGCTCAGCTAGGCTGCTGAGCTCTACCTCTATCTAGCAGGGTGAGGTAAGGCCTGACAACCTCAGGTGCTTGATGGAGGCTGGGGTGCGTTCACTCAGTTCCAGCCCCGCCTCTGATTGCTGTTACTTACAGAACAGAAAAGAACTTTGTGTGAATTTGTTTCTGTCCCTGCTAAATTCCCCTGCAGAAGAGAAGCTGTTTTGAGTTCCCAGAGCCTGTGCCTCAGGCCCTGTCTTTGCTCCTGCAGGTTTGTATTCAGTTACCTGTCAGTTCTAGCCTCCTGTCTTCCTTTGTCTATAGGCTGACGATCCCCTGAGGGCTAGGTGCATCTTAGGCTCAGTAAAGCGGTCCTCTGGGTCA
>CAUYPK010007492.1:0-37307 GCA_963574355.1 Loris lydekkerianus | reverse complement strand
ACCATATGAGGGTAGAATATATTACCTTTTGAAAATTACAAAAATTTGTATAGGCAAACCATTTTCTTAAAGTTGGTGGCCAAATGTTAAAATGTTATTTTTCATATCATTTATAATCTTGTCACAATCCACTTAACAAAGTTTGGTTAGATTTCAGTGAAAATTATCTTCCAGAGTAGTGTTTTTTTTTTTTTTTTTTTTTTTTTTCCTGGGATGGGGGGTAACTTTACTACAATTAGTATGTATGGTGCAGAATTTCATGCAAATGAGGTTTGCCGGCAGTGTGACAATTAAAGGTATTTAAACAAAAACAAAAAAATGAATGCACAAACTTGCTGCTGCTTAGATCACTGCAGCTTCTAGGACCCAGTTTCTTTTACTGATTTAAAAACAAAACAAAAAAAAAAATAAAAAAGTTGTGCCTGAAACGAATCTTGTTTTTTTTGTAAATAGCCGCCTGGTTCCTGTGTCCTGTAAAATACAGACACTTGATCCTTGGTGTAGCTTTTGTTCGACTTTATATCACGGGAACGGATGGGTCTGCTTTCTTGGCCCTCATCTTGAATTGGCCATATATAGGGTCCCTGGCCAGTGGACTGAATGAAGGCTTTGTCTAAGATGACATGGGTCAGCTCAGGGGATGTGGGGGGAGGGCGCTTTTATCTTCCTCCTTGTCGTTTGAGGTTTTGATCTCTGGGTAAAGAGGCCATTTATCTTTGTAAACACAAAACATTTTTGCTTTCTCCAGTTTTCTGTTAATGGCGAAAGAATGGAAGCGAATAAAGTTTTACTGATTTTTGAGACACTAGCACCTAGCGCCTTCATTATTGAAACGTCCCGTGTGGGAGGGTCGGGTCTGGGTGCGGCCTAACGCGTGACTCCTAGGTCTGGGGCCCACGTGGCCGGGGCGGGGACTCGGTCGCCTGGGGCGCCGACTGATTGCGTAGCGGGCGGGGCCGGAAGTGCCGCTCCCTGGTGGGGGCTGTTCATGGCGGTTCCGGGGTCTCCAACATTTTTCCCGGTTGTGGTTTTAAATCCGTTTGAAGCGGAGGCAGCGGAGCTGGAGGTGAGGTTCTGGCGTGCGTAGCATTCGGCTTTGGGATGTACAGGCGTCTCCTGCATGCCGGGAATCGAGCGGAATCTACGAACTGGAGACAAAGGCCTTGGGCGGGGGTCCTTCGTTTGGAGCCCTACGTGGGAGATCTTGGCAGACGGAAGGCAATGGGGAGGGGTCGCGGCCTGGAGGCTGCCCCCTAGAGCTGAGAAGACTTACCGGGAGTAGTGGGAAGGGGGTTTCCTTTACCTTAGGCTGAGGGCGGAGCCTAAGTAGTATTGAAAAATAGACAAGGGTGGGGGTTGCTGGAAGACTGTACTCCCGAAATCTGTGGACCGCACGAACCTGCAAGTATTTTTTGTGATCCTGAATCATTTATGAACCAAGTGGAGGTCACGTATTTGGAGCCGATCAGTTTTGAACTCTGGTTTTAGTTATATTGATTATAGAAAGCTTTGAAGTACTGTTGATGTGGCTGCCCATTAACCCTAATTGCTGCTTTCCCACAGGTCCTTGCTGGTGTGAAATGACTGAGTACAAACTGGTGGTGGTTGGAGCAGGTGGTGTTGGGAAAAGCGCACTGACAATTCAGCTAATCCAGAACCACTTTGTAGATGAATATGATCCCACCATAGAGGTGAGGCTCGGTGGTCTTCTGCTGACCTGATCCTAGTTCTCACTTTCGGTTTACCTTTTCCCATATCCTCTAACTAGTCTTCAGTTTAAAGGAATAAGAGAGAAAGTA
This sequence comes from Loris lydekkerianus, assembly GCA_963574355.1. Taxonomy (NCBI): domain Eukaryota; kingdom Metazoa; phylum Chordata; class Mammalia; order Primates; family Lorisidae; genus Loris; species Loris lydekkerianus. Next base: position 35,508 of record CAUYPK010007492.1, on the reverse strand, counting down.
AACAAGTTATTTGAGACATTGCACTCAGTAAAACCTTCAATATTTCTAGAGAACAGTTCATTTTTATTAACTGCTGAAGATTTTCTAAATAGTTTACAATTTTTAACAGTTCCATAAACTGTTGCAAACTCGTTGTTGAGCTGGTTAATATATGAATGAATTTCTTCATGTATGACTGCTCTGTTAAATGAGAAACAGACCATAGTAAAGAGACATACTGTGTGGGAGATGATAGGTTGGAAATAAAGGATTCAGAGATGTTGGTGTTCTTCAGTTTTCTTTACTTAGGTAGTTAAAGCAACTGAAATAGAAAGAACTTGAAATTTTGAGTCAATGGCTAGGATTCTGGTCATTATTTTGGTTCCTTGTTTGCACCTTATTTAATTATGCAGTTTAGACAAATCATTTCATCTCAAAGCCTCATTTTCTTCAAGTATTAAATTACCATAAACTTGTCCTACCTACCACATGGGGATGATGTGAAAAATTAAATAACATGTTTAAATCATTTGTGAATGGTAAAGTACTGAGTAATAGTACTTAAGGATTCCTTAGTTATTGGGGAAGTTCATGTTACAGATTGTCTTCAGTATGTGGCATCCAAGGACCTTTAAATAAGAGGTTTTGTTCAATTCAAATGTCTTAAACTCTGGAGATTACTTTAATCCACAGCCTGACTTCCCTACCACCTGGCTACTGAGTATTTAATGAAAATTTACTCATATTAACTACTATTCAAATTGCTTCTGATCCTTGACAAAATATTTCAGGCCTAACAACTTTAACATTTTTATATTAACATTTTTAAAATTTAAATAAATAATTTAATATTCTCAGAATTTTAGTTGTCGATGAGTAATTTAAATAAGTGAAGTACATAAATCTTATGTCTACAGTTCAGTACTTTTTACATTTGGATATATTCATGAAAGTCATTTGCAGACATTAACCTCTACAGGTACTAGAAGCATTCTTTTTTCTGGAAGGATGATCTTCAAGTGTGTTCTCTACCTTTGTGGGGAAGTAAATAAACTCATATAACCACATGGAGCATTTCTAATACTCTAGACTCTAGAGAGTTGTCCAAAGTATGAGACATTATTAACGTAAAAGTTAAATTGATGCTTTAAAGGCAAATTGGAAGTATTTTTTATATGATCTATATGTGTCTTTCTGAGGAATTAATTATAACTCTGCTTTTAAGAATTTGATTCAGGAGTATAGTTCTGAAAGATATAATCTGTCATGATAATAAAAATTTTGTTGTTATAACCTTCCCTGAAAGAAAAGGTGTTTGTACTTTTTAGTCATGAACACAAATGAGGCTGTATCAAAGGCTAAGTATAATTATAATTATGATTAATTACTTTTTAAAGTAAAATGGCACAAACAAAACAGTCCAATTCATAGTTTAGAAAATACACTGTGAACTTAATCTGTAGTCTCCTGATGGCAGTAGAGCTGTCATTTGAATTACCTTTTTTTTTTTTTTTGTCTTTTCCAGGGACAGAAAGTCCACATTTTCTTTTCTGCAAGCATATGGAATTTTTTGTTGTTGTTGTTAGGGTGACATTAATTACTTTCTGTTTGTGATTATACTATATTGACAGCTTGAGGGACACACCAGATAGAAATGGGCTTAAATAGCTAGTAGCTTATTTAACCTTGTCAGTGGCATTGTATTCCCTGTGGTTTTTAATAAAAATTGAATCTCCCTCCCTTCCTGACCCCCTCACCCTCTGCACCCCCAGGATTCTTACCGAAAACAGGTGGTTATAGATGGTGAAACCTGTCTGTTGGACATACTGGATACAGCTGGACAAGAGGAGTACAGTGCCATGAGAGACCAATACATGAGGACAGGCGAAGGCTTCCTCTGTGTATTTGCCATCAATAATAGCAAGTCATTTGCAGATATTAACCTCTACAGGTACTAGGAGCATTATTTTTTCTGGAAGGATGATCTTCAAGTGTGTTCTGTAGCTTTGTGGGGAAATAAGGATACCATATTCGGGATGATACACCTTTATTATTATAGAAGGAGTTGGTTCTAGGCTATTTGATATTGATAACCTAGGGTAATTACTGAAAGTACTAGGATTTATCTTATATAACATTATCATCATGATGCTTGATAATACATACAATGAAGCTTGCTATCAGGAATGATAGTAGATGTCGAAGCCAGGTGCAGTGGCTCACCCCTGTATTCCCAGTAACTCAGGAGGATCCTTTGAGGCCAGGAGTTCTAAACCAGCCTGCACAACCTAGTGAGTGAGCCCTGTCTCTAAAAATATAATAAAATGAGCTGAGTATAATGGCATGCATGTGTAGGCCTGTAGTCCCAAGATACGTGGGAGATTGAGGTGGGAAAATTATTTGAGCCCAGGAGTTCAAGGCTGCAATGAACTGTGATCATACCACTGCATTCCAGTAAGACTTTGTAAGGCTCTTAAAAAAAAAAAAAAGGAGCAGCTCCTGTGGCTCAAAGGGGTAGGGCGTCAGCCCCATATGCCAGAGGTGGCAGGTTCAAACCCAGCCCTGGCCAAAAACTGCAAAAAACCCCCCAACAACTAGAGGCATTGTTATAGATCACAAAAGAATTTTAGAGAGGAAAATACCTTTAAGCAACATCCTTCAGACTCGAGCCTGTAACACCAGCCACATACACAAAGAATGGCAGGTTCAAACCCGGCCTAGGCCAGCTAAACAACAAAGAACTGCATAAAAAAAGAAAAAGAAAAGATAGAAACATCCTTCAGTAATACAGTGGTTATGACACCAGCCACATACATCAAAGTTGGTGGGTTCAAAACCAGCCTGGGCCTGCCAATAAACAATGACAATACAACAACAACAACAAAAATAGCCAGGCATTATGGTGGGCGCCTGTAGTCCCAGCTATTTGGGAGGCTGAGGCAGGAGAATCGCTGAAGCCCAAGAGTTTGAGGTTGCTGTGAGCTGTGATGCCACCGCACTCTGCTGAGGGTGACATAGTGAGACTGTCGCAAAAAATAATAATAGGTGGCACCTGTGGCTCAAAGGGGTAGGGCACCAGCCCCATAAGCTGGAGGTGGTGGGTTCAAACCCAGCCCCAGCCAAAAAATACAAAAAAAAAAAATAATAATAATAATAATAATAATACAACATTATTTTACAGAATCAGAAATAGAGTTCAAAAGGTGGTCTGTTAGGTTTTGGTATCATAATTGTTAACCAAGATCAAAATTCTAGGGGTCCTTTTTCTTCGTTCATTGTTCTTTAAGCAGAATAAGATAATAATAGTAAGAATATGGACTCTGCTTGTGTTGAAACTTGGTTCCATCATTTATTAGCTATATGACTTTGGGGCAGACTACTAAATTTCTATGTCTCCAGTTTACTTATCTGTAATATGCAGATAATAGTACCTAGCTCAGAGTTGTTACGAAGATTAAACACGTTAGTATGTAAATTACTTAGAATAGGTCCTGACATTAAGTGCTATTTAAATGTTTTGTCTGCTGCCTTGAGTCCTGGGTTATTTTCCTTCCATGTGAAGATACCTGCTCTCAGAAGTAAACTGGTCCAAACCAGAGTGGAGTGTTTCTCCTAAACCTACTCTATTTACAATCATCTCTCTCTAAAAATAACAGTACTTAATAAAATACCCAACACTTGGCAAGCATCTAATAAATAGTTATTGAATTTATAGAAGTCATTTTTCTTCTTACTTACAAGGCACCAAGCCAAAGAGAAATTAAAATATCTTATAAAAGTCTATATTATATAATATAAATTTAATGAAAAATAGACTTAAGTGAGGCAAAGAGGAAATAAAGGTAAGGAATTAAACAGTTACTCTGTAATTGTGTGCATGAAGCTCCAGTGCCCTTCTAAAGGTAGACTACAAAATTTTGGCAGCTGTTGTGAAAAGGGAAATAGCTAACTGCAAGATTCAGCATCTGTGTGCTGCTAGCAAATCAGTTGCTCAGAAGAAGCAGGATTATACTGCTACTAGAAAGAAAATTTCTCATGGGTCCTCAAGGAGTGTTGTTTAAAGAACAGTAGTAATCTACTGGTGACGTGGTACAGGTGCTTTAGGCATCTCATTATCCCTTAACATAAGCTGCTGCTATCACACCAAAGCACAAGCTGTGCACATAGCCCATGGAACACAGTTCAGCTGTATGACTGTGGTAATCCAACCATACTGCTTAGAGCAATGTTGTACAGTATGGTAGTCACAACCATATGTAATTATTTACATTTAAATCAAATTTAAAAGTTGTTTAGTCACATTAGTGATTGACTTTTCAAGTGCTTAATAGCTATATGTGACTAGTAGCAACAGATAGAGACCATTTAGAAGCACAGATACCATTTCCAGCATGGCAGAAAGTTCTGTTGGACAGTGTTAGGAAAAAGAAACTAGAGCAGTAGTCTCCCAGCTGTGCTATGTGGTATGTCTTACGTGTCATCGAAGAGGGAGTGCTCCCAATGTGTTTTCAGTTGGGAGTCCCACATCCTTCACACTTCCTTACTGAGAACATTTCTGGAGTTTTCTATTTTAGATCTTGGGCTTCTAGTTTTGTTTGATGAAAATGTTTGGGTACCACCCATCTTGAAAAATGATAGACTGGGGCCGAGCATGGTGGCTCCTGCCTGTAATCCCAGCACTCTGTGAGGCCAAGGTGTGTGGATTGCCTAAGCTCACAGGTTTGAGACCAGCCTGAGCCAGAGCAAGACCCCACCCCTAAAAATAGCCAGGTGTTGTGGCAGCGCCTATAGACCCAGTTATTCAGGAGGCTGAGGCAAGAGAATGGTTTGAAGCCAAGAGTTTGAGGTTGCTGTGAGCTATGACGCCATAGCACTCTACTGAGGGCAACAAAATTAAGACTGCCTCAAAAAAAGAAAAGGAAAAGTGATAGACTGTTTTCCATTAAATATTGTCACCTCTGAGGGAACTTCAAAAACCTATTTAGAGGCAGTAAGTTTTACTTCTTATACTTCAAACCTTAATCTAGAGTGTGATTTCTAGTTGCCAATTAAATCCAGAGCCAAGCTCTTTTGAGAATTCAGGCACCTAATTAGGACATGGGTCAGGCTAAAATACTGATTCACTTCAGTACACATAGAAGATGAACTGGTACTTAGGGTTTCTCTGTGGCTGCTGCCACAAGTCTAAACCAGTCTCATTATCATGAGGTCTTCTAGAAGTGCTAGGAAAAAAGTGAAACTCTATACTAGAAGGTAATAGGACTATATAAATTCTCCAGTTTCTTTTTTACCCTAGCTATTTTTTCCTTCCTAAAAGTTTGTTTTACTTTATTCTGATAATATATTTCCTTTTTTAGGGAGCAAATTAAGCGAGTAAAAGATTCAGATGATGTACCTATGGTGCTGGTAGGAAACAAGTGTGATTTGCCAACAAGGACAGTTGACACAAAGCAAGCGCACGAACTGGCCAAGAGTTACGGGATTCCATTTATTGAAACCTCAGCCAAGACCAGACAGGTATAGTAGGGCTTTTAGCATCTGCACAAGGGTTTGTCTAAGGCAGAGAAGGTAAATTGATTGATTGTGATAGAGGTATGATCCATATTCATTGTTAGGGATTTTTTAATGTTCTGATGTTTTTCTTTGGTTCAAACCCAAAACAAACTTAATGTTCTAGTATGGCATTTTTTTCACTTACGTTAACATTCACAAATATTTCTCGTGGAAATCCTTGATTAAAGATATTCAGAAACATTAGTTCTTTCTCCATTAACATCAGCCATTGTTTAGGGCTTAAGTCTCTGGAATGGAGTCTTTATATCTAGTACTCTGTTCTGTATCGATGTCCCACATTACCCTTTTTCCTTAGCCTAAATGTTTTTATGTAAAATGTGCCAATTCTACATCAGCCTATCCCTTTCCTAAGTTGCCTTATTTTATCAGCTACTGAGGTGGTAATTGGAATTTTAAATCCACATTAAGAAATACAAATGAGGCTCAGCAACAAGGGCACCAGCCACATACCCTGGAGCTGGCGGGTTTGCACCCAGCCCGGGCTGCCAAACAACAGTGACAATTACACAAAGAAATAGCCGGGCGTTGTGGCAGGCACCTGTAGTCCCAGCTACTTGGGAGGCTGAGGCAAAAGAATTGCTTAAGCCCAAGAGCATGAGGTTGCTGTGAGCTGTGACGCCACGGTACTCTACTGAGGGTGACATAGTGGGACTCTGTCTCAAAAAAAAAAAAAAAAAAAGACAAATGAGAGAGAGCTTACATTTGGATGTCAGCTGTGCTGTCTTTATCATGTACTTTTCATTCATTTTTGATAGGGTGTCGAAGATGCCTTTTACACACTGGTAAGAGAAATACGCCAGTACCGAATGAAAAAACTCAATAGCAGTGATGATGGGACTCAAGGTTGTATGGGGTTGCCATGTGTGGTGATGTAACAAGGTAAGCATGTGTTTTTTGACATCATTATAAATCATAATATTCAGTATCAGGCAATTTGGAGGATTGTTAGTGTTATTGCCTATATGTTGTTATTTAACTGATAGTCTCTGTTTATGCTTTTCTGTGTATTTTCCTTATGGCTCCCTTTCTAAAAGTACTGACATCTAGGCCACACATGGTGTCTCACTCATGCCTGTAAATGCTAGCACTCTTGGGAGGCCAAGGTGGTAAAATTGCTTGAGCTCAGGAGTTTGAAACCAGCCTGAGCAAAAGCAAGATACCACCTCCACTAAAAATAGGGGAGGGAGGAAGCAGGAAAAATACAAATGAGGCTCAATACAGAAATACAAATGTATTTTTCCTTCCTCATTTGTATTGTAGCGTGTGCCTGTAGTACCAGCTACTTGGGAAGCCAAGGCAAGAGGATTGCTTAAGCCCAGGATTTTGAGGTTGCTGTGAGCTAGGTTGACATTATAGCACACATTAGCCTGGGGCAACACAGTGAGACTCTGTTTCCCCGAAAAAGAAAGTACTGAGTTCTAAACTATTTTTAAAACATTTAAGCCGGGCACGGTAGTTCATGCCTATAATGAGGAGGATTGCTTGAGCTCAGGAGTTCAAGACCAGCCTGAGCAAGAGTGAGATCCCATCTTTACTAAAAATAGAAAAATTACCTAGATGTTGTGGTGTGTACTGTAGTCCTAGCTACTGGGGCAGGAAGATGACTTGAACCCAGGAGTTTGAGGTTGCTATGAACTAGGCTGATGCCATGGCACATTATTCTATAGACAGCTTTATATTTTTTATAACATTGTAAATTACAAGACATTATTTATGAGATGAATGCAAGCCATAATTTTGGCACTGACCAGAATTTTGAAGGATTGATACATGGAAGCTGAATGATAATGACATACTGTGTGTTCTTTTCTTACAGATACTTTTTAAGTTCTGTCATCAGAAAAGAGCCACTTTCAAGGTGGGACAAGTTGGCAACATATAATAATTCATGTTAATAGCTTAAATTTGTTTTTCTTATACTCTGTATGTGACACTTATACAGATTCCATCTTTATTTCAGTTGCACTGACACCCTGGTCCTGACTTCCCAGGAGGAGTATTCCTGTTGCTGTCTTCAGTCTTACAAAGAAGCTCCTGCTACTTCCCCACCTCTCAGTAGATCAGTACAATGTTCTCTAGTTGAGACGTTCTCAGAACAACTACCTCCTCACTTGGTTGTCTGACCAGAGAAATGCCCCTCTTGTTACTCCTTGATATTTTTCTGCCCTTGGTTCTCCCTAACACACAAACACACCTCCGCTACCCCAGATTCTCATCAGAAAAGCAATTTGTGCTCTGAAACAGAGAACCAAACTATAGACATGAAATTCTGTTGAAAACAGTGTCTCGAGCTCTTAAGTAGCAACTGCTGGGTTTTTATTGTTTGTTTGTTTTTTATTTTTTGTTTCATTTTACTGTCAAACTTAGTTTGGAGAAATGTCATAAATTGCTGTTTTGCCAAGAATATAGTAAATGTTGCTGTTTGGTTTGTTTTGTAATGTTATCAGCTATATTCTATAAACTGGCATCTGCTCTGTATTCATCAATACAAAAATGAATACGGCCTTGGGAGTCCATCCTAGTCTTCTCAGCTTCCATGTAATTAAATTCAACTTTCACAACAAAGTGCCTTTTTCCTAGAAGGGGTTTGAAGACTTCCTTTACAATACTTCAGTGGAATTGATTTCTCAAAAATTGTTTTACACGAAAATGAAAGAGCTGCACCTATGACTGACCTCCCTTGAGGGAGAGCCACACCCACGGGAGAGCGGGTGCCTTTGCGTATATGTAGAATTTGGTTTCCCAGAGGCCTGAGGGGACTTGCCTAACAGAAAGAAGGAAAACATGAATAATTTTACTTACTGTTTACCTAATCTTCACGTTTTTGTAGGTTACTACCTATAAAATATATGTAATTTGTTCATTAGATAAACTCATTCGTACTCAAATTTGTGTTATAATAGAAAGCTCTACATTTGCAGGAGTTCAGATATTATAAAAATTTGGTGTGGTATTGTCAGCTCTGATGAATGATTTTGAAACCTCAAATACAGCGTATGAACAGACAAATTGCCTTTTCCCTCTGCATCTTGATATCTCAGTGGTACAGGTTATTGGCTTCAGTCCGTTCTCCACTGTCAACCCCTGACCCCACAGCAGGAGGGGCTTGGTTATTTCAGTTTAGTAAAGCATGGTGCTGATGGACCAGGGTCACGGTTTCAAAACTTGAACAAGCCAGTTAGCATCAGAGAGAAATTTTTCCACATTTTCTTATTGCACCAGTAACTTAAACTAATAACTTTGCTAGGTGCTTGCTGTTAGCTCTAAGGAAAGAAGTCAGTTAGCACAAGCCCTTTACCATTACTGGAAAAACTTGGTGTCCCAAGGAGGGTCAGCTCAGACCCTTTTTGTTAGCCACATGGGCACTCTAAATTAAGCCAATATTTCTCTCTCTCTCTCTCTCTCTCTCTCTTTCTCTCTTTGAGAAAAATGTTGTAAGTTTGCTTTATTATAAAGTTCTTTGGAAGGTTTAAAACTAACTGGATGAGTTTGTTCAAAGCAAGAAGTAGCCTTTGGATTGAAATTGCTATTTGAGACAAGAATAGAAAATATAATTAATTGATAATGATGAGGTGTTTAGAAGCTCAGCATTTCCATTGCAGATAATACTCTGATAATTGTGATGCAAAACAGACTTGGATAACTTGTGATAAAAGACTAGTTGCAAAATTGCCACTTTCGGTTTTGGTCTTCTAATGTGTAAATACGTATGTCTTCCATCTTCTAATAAGAATTTTCATTTATTAAGAATTTGAAATGAATTCAGAAGAGGGAAAGAAACACATACTGTGTCCCGAGTGCAGTGAGCCCAGAGAGTTGTGCTCCTTAGTGTGATTCTGGGAGCTTTCAAAGCACTGTCAGCATCTGGGAACGGAAACTCGGCTATTGTGTTTCTGCTTTTTTAGGAGCAATGATTGCTCTGTAATTTCCCTGAGGCTAGGTTGAGGCTTCTCACCTCACACATTCTTGTTCATGTGTCTATGAGGAGCAGTGTGAGTCTTTTTCTAAAAGGTCTATTTAATTTAATGTCAAATTAGCAAGAAAAGAAAGTTCCTCATCCTGGGCTCTCCTGCCAATAGCGCTTGTATGTTATGTACCTTACAGTTTTCTTAAGTATGTTCTAAGCACAGAAGTATCTAACTGGGACTAAAATTCAGACTTGAAAATGTTCTTTTAATCACTTCTTAAGAAGTTACACTTAGGTATGAGTTTTGGCACAATAAAGCGACAAAGTTACAATTAAAAGCTCAATAACTTAAGCATGGTATAAAATGTGGCTTTTAGAATATGTTTGTGATTGTTAAAAATAATTCTAGTTTACCTCAAAATCTGAAAGTCTCTTTCCCGAAGTTAAGTGCCTGGCCAGCTGTCATAAATTACGTATTCCTTTATCTTTGTTATTGTTTTTAAACATTGCACGTTCGAGAGTGGGAAAATAAGATTTTCTGTCTAAAGACAGAACTAGTATAAATGAAAGTGATAAATGCTGTATTTTCTCCCAACAGCTTACTATAGAATGTTACTTGGTAATACAACATCATACTTATTACAGTTTTACTTTAGGAATATAATAGATAAAATTAACCTCAGTTCATTTAGTGGACCCCATGTTTAGTCTCTCAACGTCCTTTAAACTGCTGTGAATTTTTTGTCATGACTTGAAAGCAAGGCTAGAGAAACACTTTCAAAAGATATTTTGGGTTTTTTTTCCCCATTCCAGAATTTGTGGGCATAATCGTATTTTGCTTTGTATTTACAGTCATGAACTCAAGCTGGCAGCTACAACCAAGAACCAAAAAATGGTGCATTCTGCTTCTTATAATTCATCTCTAATAAATTATAAGAATCAAGGATAATTAACTAGGGAAAATATTCTATTTGGATGGTTTCTTTAAACAAGGGACTATAGTTCTTGTACATTATTTTCATCTTTGCTGTTTCTTTAAGCAGTCTAATGTGCCACAAAATTATTTTAAGGTGTGTGTTTTCTATAAGAATTGTTTTAAAAGTATTCTCATTATCAGAGTGGTTGTTACTATATTTCAGAATGTAAAATGACTTAAAAGCCTGAGTACCGGAGTACCAAACTAAGATGCAATTGTATGAACTCTACTCTGGAGGGAGGGGAGGGGCGAGTGTCAGTGGAAGTTGTATAACTTGTATTTCAGCGCCATCAAATATAGGTTAAAATATCAATTATGCAATTCTGCTGTTTAAATGGGAACTATTGGCCTCCTTGGCCCTAAATGAAAGGGCTGATATTGTAAGTTGGTTATTTTATTGTAAATTAATCCATCCTAATTTTTTAAAATTTGGTTGAATGTTTTTCTTGTTAAATAATGTTTAAAAATAAAAACTGGAAGTTCTTGGCTTAGTCACAATTCTTTTTATCACTGAAGTCCTTTTATAGAAAGCTAATAGTAATTTCAAACTTTTGAATGTGACGTTTGGACAGTGTCGAAAGATCTTAAGTTTCCTCATTTTATGAAATATGTCAAAGTCTCCCTCAAAGTATTACCTTGGGGATGATTCATAGCTATTTGTCAAACTTGTATACATTAATATGAAGCACTTAAAACTACCATTGGAGGTCTTCTGTTCTATTTTTGCATTACTGCAAAACCTAGCAATCTTGGTATAATTGGAAGAGGATGGGTCTAGGGGCCCTAGAACCTTTTAACATAATTTGACATCTCTGGCCTACAGTTTCTTCATTTGCAAAATAGCGGAATTGAATTAGGATATCTCAGATTTCCCAGCCTTGTAAAAGAATGATTTATCTTTCTCTGAAGCAGGTTGGGAGTGGGGAAAAAGACGAAAAAGTAGAATTTTAAGAAATGATTTCAACTTAGGCTTTTTCACCTACACTGGAATACTGTAATTATGGGGACCTTGGTTTATTCTACCAGACTTACATTAAAAAAATTTTTCAGGCTGGGCTCAGTGGCTCATGCCTGTAATCCTAGCACTCTGGGAGGCCAAGGCAGGTGGATTGCCTTAGCTCACAGGTTGGAGACTAGCCTGAGCCAGAATGAGACTTCATTGCTAAAGATAGCTGAGCATTGTGGCCAGTGCCTCAAGACCCAGCTAATTGGGAGGCTGAGGCAAGAGAATTGCTTAAGCCCAAGAGTTTTAAGATTGCTGTGAGCTATGATGCCATGACATCTACCAAGGGCAGCAAAATGAAACCCTGCCTCAAAAAACGATTTTTTTTTTTTTTACCTACCACTCTGAGAGGCCAAGGTGAGAAGATCCTTTGAGTTCAGGAGTTCTAGACAAGCCTAAGCAAAGCCAGGCCCAGTGTCTACTAAAAAATGGAAAAATGAGCAGGATGACCACCACAACAGCTACTATGCGTTTCTGTGCTATTAAGGTTTCTGTTCTCATAACAAGCAATACTCAAGGTCATTGAAAGGCCAACATTGTTACACAAGTTATTCGATATCCATAAAAACATGAAAAGGGGCCAAGAGGCCTTGCTAGTGAATATTTCGCAAAACTGCCTGAGGATATTGGTTCTGTGGCTCAAGAACACAGAATCAATGTCCAGGATCCAAGTGGGAAAGGTATGTTCTGCAATGCTTTTAAAATAACTGGACAGTAAAATGGACCATTTACCTTAACAAAAGAAAACTAGAGCTATAGGAACTGCTCTTTCCATTGCCAACGGGAGCATAAAAATATTTGGATTTATGTAAGCTGGAAGATGAACTATTGAGCTAATTCTTATTTGGAGCCTTTGTATTCGACGTCATGTTTTATTTCATTCTTGCACCAAAATTGTTTACTAACTACCGGTGTGCGGGGACAGGAGGAGGGAGTGTATTTTTCAACCTAAAAGAATGAATTTAGTCTTTTTTTTTTTTTTTTTTTTAGACAGAATATCACTCCGTTGCCTGCCACAGCCTCTTGAGTAGTGGGGGCTACAGGTGCATGCCTCCACACTAGGCTAATTTTTCTTTTTTCCTTTTCTTTTGTTTCGGTTTTTTGTTTGTTTTTTGATAAAGATGGGGTCTTGCAATGTTGCTTAGGCTTGAACTTGTGGCCTCAATTGATTCTCCTGCCTTGGACTCTCAAAGTGCTGGGATTAGAGATGTTATCTGCCTACCTTGCAGACCTTCAGTACTAAAGTATAAAATGAAACTCTATATGACATGAATTGGAATCATTAGAACTGCCAGCCTCAAGTGATCCTCCTACTTGTCCTCCCAAAGTGTTAGGATTACTGGTGTGAGCCACTGTGCCCAGCCTCTTTTCAGTTTTAATTTGATAGTAAAAATTTTACATTAATTCTGCCCTTACCCCATTACTTAACCAACCTTAGAAAAACTTTATATTCATTAATTCATCTGCTCAATAAATCAAGAATTTAAAAAATAACGTAAGCCTTGAATACCCCAAACCTCAGAGTACCTCTGTCCATATCCTCCCCTCCTGCACTCCAGATTCAAATAAAAAGAGGTCTCCCCTCTCTTTTCACCTGGGTCTTGCTACCCCATGCTCCGTGTCCTCCACAACTGGAAACTCGTTCTACCTGCTACTTTCCACTTTCTTTGTATGTTTATTTTGTCCCTATCTGCTTGTTTTTTCCCCAAATTCTATAAATATGCCCCCTTGTTCTCCTCTAGCTATCACTATTTTCTCTACTTTCATTATCCATCAACATCATTAGAAGAATCTCTACTTCCTTACTTCCCATCCACTCTTCAACTCACAAGCAGCAAGCCTCCGTTCCCATGACTCCTCAAAACTTCTCCAACTGTGGTGGCCATACAGCTGGGAGCAGGTGCTCTGGAATCTGCTTCAAAGTGTGCAGCAGGCTGGCAGCTTACTGTGGCCACGCTTTTTTATTTGCACACCTGAGACCATACTCAGTATCCACCCTACCCATCCTGTAATCAATGACTGAACTTAATGAGGACACTAAAGTTGGGCCCAATCTGCTCTATGCAGACATTTTAGTCTGTTTTCTGCTACTATAACAATATCATAGACTGGGTAGTTTAAACAATAGAAGTGTATTTGGCTCACAGTTCTGGAAGCCAGGACGTCTAAGAGCATGACTCTGACATATGGGAAGGATCGCCTCATGGCAGAAAGGCAAAAAGCAAAAGAGCTTGAGAGACAAAGAGAGGCAGCAGGGTCCACAGCAGCTTTATAACAACTCACTCTCCTGATGGTAACCCACTCCCTCTGTGATGATATTAATCCCCTCATGAGAACTTCGCTCTATGACTCAGTCACCTCTTGTTAGGCTCCACCTCTCAACACTGTTGCTTTAGGAATTAAGTTTCCAACAGATGAACTTTAGGGGGACACATTCTAACCATAGCAGTAGGACATCTCTCCTGGGCAAACTTTGGTGGGGAATTCTCCATTAACCTGGCTAAGACTTCTCAGACTATGGTCTGAGGCCCTTCCTACTCAGGCACCCTTCCTTCCTTCTCCCCTCTCGTGTGGGAGACCCACGTGGCCTCATGATCTGACAGCTCTCCCTGCCTACTCCTCCTGCTCTTTCCCCTTTCCCCTTTGCAAGCATCACCACATTAAGTTTCTGGCATATCCAATCTTGTCTGGGCATCTTGGAGGGCCTGTACTGAGCCAACAATGATCACCAACCTACTTGCCAAAGCTGGACTGTGTCCTGTGTCCTTTTTTTTTTTTTTTTTTTTGAGACAGAGCCTCAAGCTGTCGCCCCAGGTAGAGTACTGTGGCATCACAGCTCACAGAAACCTCCAACTCCTGGACTCAAGTAATTCTCCTGCCCCCGCCTCCCAAGTAGCTGGGACCACAGGCACCTGCCACAACACCCGGCTATTTTTTGATTGCAGCCGTCATTGTTGTTTGGCGGGCCTGGGCTGGATTTGAACCTGCCAGTTCAGGTGCATGTGACTGGCGCTCCAGCTGCTTGAGCCACTGGCGCCGAGCCCTGGACTGTATTCTGTGCTCCCATGAGTTCTCACAGCCTTTAACCCTGTGACTCAGTTTCAGGTTGCTTTTCTCCTGCTTTTCTCCTTATTTCCTAGTCCTCCCTTCTCTCCTATCATTTCACCTTTCTTTTGGTGGTCTCTTCTTCCTACAATCAACTCTTAAATACTGGTTATCCTTAAGAATCCATCTTTGCAGGCAGCGCCTGTGGCTCAGTGAGTAGGGTGCTGGCCCCATATACCAAGCGTGGCAGGTTCGAACCCGGTCAAACTGCAACAAAAATAGCCGGGTGCTGTGGTGGGCAGCTGTAGTCCCAGCTACTGGGAGGCTGAGGCAGGAGAATCGCCTTGGCCCAAGAGCTGGCGGTTGCTGTGAGCTGAGACGTCATGGCACTCTCCCAAGGACGACAAAGTGAGACTCCATCTCTAAAAAAATAAATAACATAAAATAAGAATCCATCTTTGGTTCTCTGTTCTCTTCTCTCTACACAGTCTCTCAAAGTGATATAACATATTATCAGAGTTTTAACCAGCATCATTGCTGATAACTCTCAAATCTATTTTCAGTTCAGCATTCTCACCTGAGCTCCTGAGCCAAATATCCAACTGCCTGCTGGGTACTTCCACTTTGATGAATTCAACCAACCAAATACATTGGCTTTGGCCATAAGCTTGTTCATCCTCTTATGTTCTTTTTTTTTTTTTCAGACAGAGTCTTACTCCATTGCTGTGGCGTCATAGCTCAGAGCAACCTCATATTCCTGGATTTAAGCAATCCTCCTGCCTCAGGTTCCCAAGTAGCTGAGACTACAGGCACTTGCCACCATACCTGCTTAGTTTTTCTATTTTTAGTAAAGACAGGG
Source organism: Loris lydekkerianus (assembly GCA_963574355.1). Lineage (NCBI taxonomy): Eukaryota > Metazoa > Chordata > Mammalia > Primates > Lorisidae > Loris > Loris lydekkerianus. The sequence goes on along the minus strand of CAUYPK010007492.1, from coordinate 20,165 downwards.
TCTTGCTCTTGCTCAGGCTGGTCTTGAACTCCTGAATTCAAGAAATCTACCTGCCAGGCTCGGCATCCATAGCTCAGTGGTTAGGGTGCCAGCCACATACACCAGTACCAGGGCCTGCTAAGCAACAATGACAACTACAACAAAAAAATGGCCGGGCATTGTGGTGGGCAACCATACTCCCAGCTACTTGTGAGGCTGAGGCAAGAGAATTGCTTAAGCCTAAGAGTTAGAAGTTGCTGTGAACTGTGACGCCATGGCACTCTTCCAAGGGTGACACAGTGAGACTTTGTCTCAAAAAAAAAAAAAAGAGAGAAATCTACCTGCCTCAGCCTCCCAGAGTGCTATAAGTACACGTGTGAGCCACTGTGCCCAGCCTCTCTGATACTCGTTATCTTAATGAATGACACTATCCTCCCATAAATTGCCACAAAGAAACTTGACGTTCCATCTCCCAACTCCTTTTCCATTCATCTCCATATCTAATTTGTGATATGATAAACTAGTCTTTAAAATATGCGGTACCCAGAAAACACAGGCAAACCTAAGGTCCGTGGAATGGCAGGTGCAGGTCTGGTGATGTAGAAAGGTTGTAGCGAAGCACTGTCATATTTTAATCAAGGTCATGAAGCAGCACGCGTGTGGGAAACAGCTGTGACACTGGAGGAAACTCACAGATTCTGACCTACTAAGAACTACCTGCGTTATCTGACAGCTCTGGATTATTCTGCTTTTGAAACTGACATAATGAGAAATGAATTGGAAAGACTGGCTGCCCGACAACCAATTGGATTGCTCCGTATGAAATGACACAAGATTCCAGCTTCTCCCTCAAGTCAGAAAAATGACATCACTCCATGGCAAGAATGTGTCAACAATTCTATGGCCCAGCTGGAGCATTAAGCAGTTTAAACTGAGGATCTAGAACCTAATGGTACATGGATGATGCCTGGAAAGTATATAAAAAAAATCTTGTTCATGTGATTGTGCACAGAAAGAGCTTGAGAAGTTAAGAAAACATATTCAAGATTTTAACTGGCATCAAAAGAACGTGCAGCTCATGGCTGGATCTGAATTGAGAGAAATGGAGTCAAATTGGGTCTCCCTGGTCAGTAAGAATTATGAGATCAACTATTGTGCAACTAGAAAATGAAATCTATTAAATCAAGCAGCAACATGGAGGGGCAAACAAAGAGAACATCCGGCAAGACTTCTGAAAAGACAGATTAATTTTCTGGGTAGAAAGGAAGAAAAGTTGGGCTTTCACAGAGGGTATCTGAACTTTCTCTGAACTATGAGGGACAACAGCATCTCCCAGAGACAGCTAATGGTTAAATGCTTAGAAATCATAGAGTATGTGGGCTCTAATTCCATTTGTATATCTTAGCAAAATAATTTCTAGCTTTTTGGTAATTTTATAGCCATAAAACTTTAGGCTTTTAAGATAGGCATGACTTTAACTGGGCACGGTGGCTCACACCTGTAACCCCAGTATTCTGGGAGGCTGAGGCAGGTGGATTGCGTGAGCTCACAGGTTCAAGACCACCCTAAGCAAGGGCGAGACCCCAACTCTAAAAACTAGTCAGGCATTATGGCAGGTGCCTGTAGTCCCAGCTACTTAAGAGGCTGAGGCAAGAGAAACTTGAGCCCAAGAGTTTCAGGTTTCATAGCTATGAGCTACGATGCCACTATATTTTCACCCAGGGTGATAGAGTGAAACTCTATCTCAAAAGAAAAAGAAAAAAGAAAAAAGACTTTAGAAAAATATGTCATAGAATTAATTTTTGAGCCAGTTGGACCATATTTTGCAGCCAAGGATCTTTATTCAAAGTCTTCAACATATACAAGAAGTTGGAAATATTTAGTTTATGTCTTTGTCTGATAAAAAAGGTAGTTCTGTACACACACATGAAGACATATGGTACCTATCACTTCTACTCCAATTCTACAGCGATTGCCTCAGTTCAAGCCTCTATTATCTCTGACCAAGATTTTCAAAATGACCTTTTAACTGGTCTTCCTGCTTCCCATCTTCATCCTTACTAATATACTGTGGCTAAACGGATCTTCCTAAAAGGCCACTAGATCCCATGAAAGGTGATATGATACAGAAGTCAAGAACACAGTCTCCAGCTTCAGAGGACTCCAAGTTCAAATCCTGATCTGCCTGCCATTTACTGATTGTAACTATGGCCAATCATTTAATATTTCTGAGCCTCATTTACTTCATTTTTTAAAGATGAAGATAAAGTCCTGGCAAGGTAGCTCATGCCTTTACTCATCACACCCTGGGAGGCCAAGGCGGGAGGATTACCTGAAGTCGGGAGTTCAAAACCAGCCTGAGCAAGAGCGAGACTTCATCTCTACTAAAAATAGAATAATTGGCCAGGCATTGTGGCCTGTAGTTCCAGCTATTCTACTCTGGAGGCTGAGGCAGGAGGATCACTTGACCCCAAGTATTCAAGGTGCAGTGAGCTATGATTATGCTACTGTACCCTAACCAGGGTGACAGAGCAAAACTCTGTCTCAAAAAAAAAATAATAATAGTACAGGAAGTCCCCAGATTAATGACATAGGTTCTGTAAGTTTATTCTTAAGTTGAATTTGTATGTAAGTGGGAACAGGTACATTTACCTATTACCTGTAATAGCCTCTGTTCATAAGTGCAAGTCATACACAAGTCACAAGTTTGTAGCTCAGAGACTGCCTGTTTCTACCACATAGAGTTGCTGAGAAGAATAAGTGAGATAATAAATGAAAAGTGATTAGTATAACATATGTGGTTAAAATATGGTTTTTATTAATGTTATTGTTGTGATTATGATTCCATCTTTAAAACTCTTCAGTAGGTTCCCAGTGTTACAATGATTAAATTCAAAACCCACAGCACGGTCTCATGTGTGCCTGTCTCCCTTCCCTGTCTCTTGGCACGCACCTTCTCAAACTTTATACTTCAGTCGAGACAATACTGAACTAATTGCAATTGCACAAGTGGGTCATGTATTCTTAAAAATAGTGCATTTATGAGAAAGGACTTGGGTCCTGCAACGGATGGGCACATAGCATGTTAGTTTGGGGGCCCCCAGTGGGGTAAGAGCATGAAGTAGTTAGGATAAGCCCATGGGTTGGCGAAACTTTCACTGTAGTGCTCCATAATATTTGGAAGTTTATTCAAGATTTTCTCCAATTTTTTTTGGAGGGGAGAATAGGTAATTTTTCAACAGTGCATTTTGCTACTCATATGTATAAAGTCTTTGATAATCTAGTAGAGACTTGTGTGAGGTGTCTAAAATCTACACAATTTAGTCTAAACAGGTCTGAGAAGGGAGCTACTTCCCTTCTGAGTTACAGAATTAACTGAAAATCACTTCTCATCGTTAGAACTCACCTTGTTTGTTTTCTTTATAGCATCCATTATTACCTCAAATTATCTTATTAGGTTTTGTCCATTAGAATATAACCGAGTCTTTGTATTTCTTTCTTTCTTTTTTTTTTTTTTTTGGCCCGGGGCTGGGTTTGAACCCACCACCTCTGGTATATGGGCCAGCGTCCTACTCCTTTGAGCCACAGGCGCTGCCCCAGACTCTTTGTATTTCTTGCAGTACGCCAGGTAAGGTTTTCAAAAGTTGAGACCTCACAACTAATAAGAGGAGATAGAATTAGAACAACCACCCCTCTGACCTTAACCACCTAAATTTACTGTTTCCATAAGTACCCAAGAATATTTGTTGAAACAATGAACGAAGAGTCTGTGAATGTTTTTGAACTGAGAATATAATGATCGAGTGATGTTTCAAAAAGATTTAATCCAGTGGTACTATGCCATACGGATTGGAGGCAAGGAAAATAGAGAGCAATCATTTGAACTGGCAGTAACTAATAACTTATCAGTTAGAATTACACTGGTTGCTATTAACCAAAAACCCTGCCTAATAAGAGGATACAACAAATTTATTTTTCTTAGGCATTAAGAACTGTGGAAATTGGCTCAGTGCCCACAGTACAGTGGTTACACGCCAGCCACATACACCATGACCGGCAGGTTGGAACCTGGCCCGGGCCAGCTAAACAACAATGACAACTGCAACAGAAAATAGCCGAGTGTTGTGCTGGGCGCCTGTAGTCCCAGCTACTTGGGAGGCTGAGGCAAGAGAATCGCTTAAACCCAGGAGTTGGAGGTTGCTGTGAGCTGTGATGCCATAGCACTTTACCCAGGGCGACAGCTTGAGGCTCTGTCTCAAACAAACAAACAAACAAACAAACAAAAACAACAACAACAACAACAAAAACTGTGGAAATAGGAAGTCCAGGGCTAACCTGGTAGGCTCGGGATGCACCAGGGATCTCGGTTCTTCAGCCAAGCTGGTCCCTTTATATTTCTTTTCTTTCTTTTTTTTTTTTTTTTTGAGATGGGGTCTTGCTCTTGCTCAGTCCGGTCACTACCTCCTAAGCTGCCCTTTTTAAAAGAGCTTTTGGAGACATCTCACCCAGTGATTCAGCTAACATCACCTTGGTCAGACTATGTTACATTTCTAGCTACAAAGGAGTCTAGGAGATGTAGGGTTTTTTGCTAAGCAGATTAGTGCCCAAACTAAAAAGTTTTGTTAGTAAGGAATAAAGGTAAAATGATTTTTGGGTAGATAACTAGGGTATCTGCACAAGTAAAAGGGGGGAATCAGAGTACAATTTACATAAAGGCAAGAATTACTAGAGGTAAATCAGGTTTATAAAAGAAAATGCTTGGTTTAGATATACCAGTTTGTAGATACTGTTGGAGAATCCAGGTGGAAATGTCACAAAAAATGTTGGAAATGAACAAATATTTTGGTTCAGTAATACCTTTGTAATGTGTTTCAGTATTATCGTCAGAGAGAGTGGTCAGAAGGCTAAGTTCTAACATACTACATTTTTGTTAACAAAAAGGTTTGCCACAATTTTCAATAAAATATGGTTAATAGTAAAAAGATCATCTGGTCTATGCCCACAAATCTGTATTCTGAAATTGCAACCCAGGGCTACTATCTTCAATATAAGATGTTACAATTTATAAATTCTGCTTAGTCTAGCAAAGTACTTTCTTTTTCTTTTCCTTTGTTTTTGAGACAAAGTGTCACTCTGTCACCCTGGGTAGAGTGCCTGCTGTGGCATCATAGCTCACAGCAACCCAAACTCCTGGGCTCAAGCAATTCTCTTACCTTAGCTGCCCAAGTAGCTGGGACTACAGGCCCCCACCATGATGCCTGACTAGCTTTTTTACTTTTTTTTTTTTTTGAGGTGGGATTCCCACCTTACTTTTTTTTTATTTTAGAGACAGAGTTTCACTTTGTCACCCTCCATAGAGTGCTGTGGCATCATAGCTCACAGCAACCTCTAGCTCCTGGGCTTAGGCAATCCTCTTGCCTCAGCTTCCCAAGTAGCTGGGACTACAGGCGCCCGCCACAACACCCGGCTATTTTATTTTTTGTTGCAGTATGGCTGGGGCCGGGTTTGAACCCACCACCCTCGGTATATGGGGCCAGTGCCCTACTCACTGAGTCACAGGTGCTGCCCATTTTTTTTTTTTTTTTTTTTTAGACAGAGTCTCACTCTGGCACCCTGACTAGAGTGCTGTGATGTCATAGCTCACAGCAACCTCAAGTTTTAGGGCTCAGGCGATCCTCTTGCCTCAGTTTTTTCTATTTTTAGTAGAGACAGGTCTTGCTATTGCTCAGTCTGGTCTTGAACTTTTGAGCTCAAGTGATCCAGGCATCTCAACCTCCCAGGATTGGGAAGGCTACTGGATTACAGGCGTGAACCACTGCGTCTGGCCACAAAGTACTTTCTTTACCTAAGAGTCATCACAATCTTAGTTATGACTAAGATTGTGTGTTTTGGGGAAAGAGCATGAGATTTTGATCCAGAGAGCCTTGGCTTTGCAAATTATGAGCAGAATTACTTTGGGCAAGATAGTTGTCAGAGCCCCAGTTTTATTATTTGGAAAGCACTGATAAGGTATTACTTGCCTTACAGAATTGTAATTAGGATAAAATTAATAATAATGTTTTCAAAGTGTTATACCAAAGAAAGCTGTTATTTGTATTATAGCAATAGAGTAGTAGTAGCTGAGCATTCTAGATGACAGCTGAATTTCTGTACCATTTAAATTTATCATTAAATAAATTCTGTCAAGTGTGTTTCTGCTAAGTCAGAGAGATTTCTAATGAAAACATTCATGTGTGTTGGAAACTTGATGGATGGCCCAGCATATTCATCAACCACAGAGAGCTGAACTCCTGACATGAAATCCCGAGGATCCTGACTTTTCAGAAGCCTGAAAGACCTCGCAGTGTTTCACTGGAGTGGGGAATAACCATGGGTGGTCACACCATGTAAGAAAGCTACCCTTGACTAGAATCCAAGCTGTAAGAAGATCAGAGAGCACTGAAATGCAATTCCTGGCCCACCACAGATATTTCTTCTAAAATCCCAAAGTAAAGACCTGAAGCTTCACCTGTTTTTCACTATCAATTGCCTCAAGCTATAAATAGGACTAAAGCTCATGTCTCTCCACTCAGCAAAGGAGCGTCAGATTACAGAGGGTAAAGCAAGATAATAAAATGAGTGTCAGGGTATTTTACAGTGTCAGTCAGCCATCCCCCTGGTCCCTACTCTCTTCCTTTCTACTGTGCTACCCTAGAGTCAAGGATCCCAGCAATAATGCCTCTGTTCAAACTTCCAGGTAGGTGTGCAAAGCGTTTGGAGAGCTGTTTCTTTCATATGCAACCATTCCTTTAGCTATCATGTCAGCTTTGATAATCATTTTTTTTGTATGTTCATAACTGCTTTAATAATACCTTTCAAGAAAAGGCAAAACATTTTCTAAATTTTTGTTTGTTTTTAGCTTGGGGAAGAAGGTGATTTTCTAACACTGTCTTATGTGTGTGGGATCTTTGATGATCTCAGTAGAAAACTGGGAGAGATATTTAATACCTACTCCGCTGACCTGAACAAAACCCGCACTGCCACGGTTGTGAGACGGGTGCTGTACAATGCCTCTAGCTGTAGTGTTAGCTGAAAACCATGAGCACAACAAAAACATTAGCCAAAGCTGTGTATTCTGATGGTTCACAACCCACATTTATACCCAGAGCAATTTTTTTTATTATCTTTTCTTTTTTGCTCTATGAGAAAATTGAGCACAGTAATTTTTAAAAGAATGTTATGATTCCTTTTTAGCATTAAAGTAACACATTATATTTACTATGTGAAATAAAAAGAAAAAGTCTACACTGAAAAAGGAAAGTAACAAATACTCACTTAGAAAAATCGGGAAATTTAGGACAGTGATAATAATAATAACAATAATCACCACAGTCCCGTAGTCCAAAAATATCCACTCTTCTTAACGTTTCAGTGTTTTCTTCTCAATCTATTTTCTATGCCAAATTATATTTTTTTTTAAAAAACAGTTGTGATTTTTTTTTTTTTTAGATTATACGTGTACCTTTTTACATCCTCCTTTTAGCAGGATAATGTTTTGGCTTAACATTATAGCTTCACTATTTTACCATGGTATGCCAACTCTTCCTAAACGGCTTAAATGGCTGATATTCTAATTTTGTTAACTAATCCCCTAGACTCTTTATAGTTTTTTGTAAGTGTAACTATGGTCTGATAATATTTGCACCTCTTGCCAAATGAGCTATCTTAGATCACTGCTACAGCTTCATATGAAAGTTCATACCCCCCTCACCAGATTGGTTTTTTTGTTGTTGTTGTTGAGACACAGTCTCACTCTGTCACTGGGCTAACGTGCTATGGTGCCATAGCTCACAGCAACCTCAAACTCTTGGGCTTGAGCAATCCTCTTGCCTCAGCCTTCCAAGTAGCTGGGACGACAGACATGTACCACCTCACCCAGCTAGGTTTTGTATTTTTAGTAGAGATGGGGATCTTGCTGTTGCTCAGGCTGGTCTTGAACTCCTGACCTCAAGAGAGCCACCTGCTTCAGCCTCCCAGAGTGCTAGGATTACAGGCATGAGCTACTGTGCTCGGCCATCATCAGGTGTTTTTTAAAATCACGTTTTACAAAGGGGACCTTTGTAAAAGTGCACATAGAAATTTAAAGAGACATGTCAGAAAGAAAAAGAAAATGAAGACCTGTATGATGACTGTACTTCCGAGGTTTTTGATGGTAGCGAACTGAAAGAATGAACTGAAAGAATGAGCTGAAATAACGCGTCCATCACTCTCTTCCTCTCCCAATCTACACGCTTCTACTCTGAAGCACTAACAGCCACTATGATTTCTGAATGTTGTTCGTGAATTTTGTCTTGTTTTATTTTACTTCCTACAGCTGAAGAAAAACGTGAGTATTTTGGACCATCTTCCTGTCATTTGTCAGAAATGACCCCGTCCGTTATTCACAAATGTGATGATTTCTCAGCAGTGTTTATTAAATGATACCACTGAAAGTCAACAAAGATTAATGATGACTATGGTTATCCCATAGCGTAAAAAATGGGGTATATAAACTACATGTGTATAGTTTTGTTTTTGTTTTTTGTTTTTTTTTGAGACAGAGCCTCAAGCTGTCGCCCTGTGTAGAGTACGGTGGCATTACAGCTCACAGCAACCTCCAACTCCTGGGCTAAAGTGATTTTCCTGTCTCCGCCTCCCAAGTAGCTGGGACTACAGGCGCTTACCATAACACCCAGCTGGTTTTTGTTTGTTTGTTTGTTTTTTCGGTTGCAGCTGTCATTGTTGTTTGGCAGCCCGGGCTGGATTTGAACCCGCCAGCTCAGGTGTATGTGGCTGGCGCCTTAGCCACTTGAGCCATAGGCACTGAGCCTATAGCTTTTTGTTTTTTAATATAGTTTTTTAAAGAAGAAAACCTCAGAGGGAACTTATTTGATATTTTGAAATAAAAGACACAGATTAGCCAAAGGGACCTATTGAATCCGGCCTTAGTTAACCTTCAACTCTGGTGCAAAAAAATTTTGTTGTGAATTTTTGTGACCAGATCAAATAAAAACCTATTTTAGATAAAACTGTAAGGTTAGTTGTATGTTCCCCTCCCTCTCAAATTAGACTTTCCTTTCACTGATGGACGGTTGCTCTGCCTCTGAGTTCCTCTGTGGGACAAGATGGGGCTGAGGAAAGGCCTTCAACCTCGTCTTTCCGGCATAGTAACAAAGCACTGCTGAGAAGCTAGCATGTTTTCTGGATTTGCTGAATGAAGAGGAAAGCATGGCATTCCTTTTCTCAAGTCTTGCCCCGTGTTAATAATAATCATGCCCAACTTCTGGATAGTCCTGTGTAGTTTCGAAAGTATTTCTTATTTAATCTTCATAACACTTCTCTGAAGTTGACGTTATTATTATTAACATTCCCTGTGTATGATGATGAACACGGAGGCTCCCAGTGATTATATCGTTTGCTCACAGCCAAGCAGCTGTCAAGGACACATTTTCTCATTCCTAACCCAGTATTCTTTCTGCTTTACCATCCTACTTCTCCTTTCTATATTCTTGTCTATTCTCCATTCAAATGTCGATGTCCTATCCTCAAGACATTTCCACTCAGATCTTCCATTACCTCAGGTACAACTTGTTCAAAAACTATGTCTCCTTTACCTTATGAATTCAGGTTGTCAACAAATGTTATCTACTCATTTTTTGAAATATACATTTCAATCTTTCCATAGTCACCACTCCCTGAAGTATTTCTGGAAAGCAGAGTTCTTGAATTAGGAATCAAATTTCAGCTGTGGTTATGTGAAGTCAAAACAACTGGTTGATTCAGTGGAAGGAAATATCAACCATATAATTTTTGGTCATCATGTAAACTACTTCTTAAGAGTAAAGTTTCTACTTTTCAACCATCTGTAGTGGCTTAGGGAGAGACAATCTTAGTAAAAACAATGTTTTAAAATATGCTGAATGCTTGTTCTGGCGAGCCAGATTTCTGGCAAGTGGGATTTGGTTTCTGGGCATCCATTTCCATACCGTGCATCCCGAGGCGTCCAGAAGCATTGTCACAGACCCAGCATGACTAAGCCACTTGCACTGTCGTCCTCTTTCTCATCATCATTGCCAACAGCTTATTTCCAGCTGCCCTGCACGGCACATGACGCCCTCATAACTCCTGCCTGCCACGCTCTCAAGGTGCATGCGTTGTTGTGAAGCTCAGGGACAAACGCTACTCGTGCTGTGGATTGGCTGGAAGTGGGGTGGGGAGGCCTTCTCAGGCCATCGAGTGTGTTTTATCCAGTGTTCTGTTTGTCCCTTTGTGGATCATGCTGCTTGCAAAGAACTACTTGTAGCATCCAAAGATGCTTTTCAGTTTCAGGGAGTGTTTGAGTGTCATGAGGCAAACAGATGCATGAAGTTCAGCCAACATAGTGGGCTTCTCCATCGACTCTGCTGTGACAAACCAGGATTTTAAAACCGGCTGACCTGACTGTGTTGGTGAAGTTATAAATCAATTCCCTGCCACTTGCAACATACATTTCTGTCTATACTAAGTCATATATCATTTATCATTTCCCTAATAACTCAAAGTTACCCAAATACCAAATGCCTGTTTAACCAATGCCACCAAATTATATCATTCTATTTAATCTGGGACTTCATTTTCCTTAAGGCATTTTTACATATATTATATTATCCCATTTGGTGTCACAGTACCCTTGCAAGTGAGCTTGAGTAGGTATTAGCATTCCCACTTTACAGACAAGACAACTAAATAGGAAGGCAAAGGGGTTGGTAAATGCAGAGCAGGGGGCTTGAATACACTTCACCCACTTAAGTTAGAACAGAAAATGTAGACTCGTGGAGGTCCATATAGACATTAATGGGTGTAGGTGTCTTTCCCTCCACGTGAAGTTTGCTCCATCATCCTATTGGAAATGTCTCTGTCTTCTACTTTTGCTCCAAATATCTAAGTGTTTGCTACTAATTCTTTTAAGGAAATACCAAAAGCACTAAAAGTCATGACTATTTGGATTAAAACAACTGACAGACCATTTAGATTAAAACAACTGACAGTCTGGAGAACTTAACAGAAAAGCAGCTAATGGATGGCCAAGACCAGCCTGTATGATGAAACTGGTTCTCTTATATCCTGAGGGTCTTGAGATCATTCACTGCCAAGCTAAGGGTCACCCTCTCCTCCTGTTTTGAGAATAGGGAAATTTGGCTCAGCACTTGTGGCTCAGTGAGTAGGGCACTGGCCACATACACCGAAGCTGGCAGGTTCGAGCCCAGCGCAGGCCAGCTAAACAATGACAACTGCAACCCAAAAATAGCTGGGCATTGTGGCAGATGCCTGTAGTCCCAGCTACTGAGGCAAGAGGATCACTTAAGCCCAAGAGTTTGAGGCATCCAGAAGCATCATAACAAACCCAGCATGAGCTGATGCCACAGCACTCTACTGAGGCGACATAGTAAAACTCTGTCTCAAAAAAAAAAATAATAATAATAATAGGGAAATTAAGTTATATAAAAGTAAAATTGGGTTTCCAAGGTGTCATTCACTCTGGAAGGCCTGTATCCACAAGAAATGGGACTCCCTTGGCTGGGCTCAGTGGCTTCGCCTCTAATCCTAGCACTCTAGGAAGCCGAGATGGGTGGAGAGTTTGACCTCACGAGTTCGAGACCAGCCTGAGCAAAAGCGAGACTCCATCTCTGCTAAAATAGAAAACTGAGGCAAGAGGCTCACTTGAGCCCAAGTGTTGGAGGTTGCTGTGAGCTATGATGCCACAGCACTCTACCCAGGGCAACAGCTTGAGATTCTGTCTCAAAAAAATAGAAAGAAATGATACTCCCAATGCAAGGTAGTAAATTTGAGTGGTCTCCTTCCCCCACACAGCAGCATTTCACTAAGTTATTGGGATTTGACAAAAACAAGGTTTGATGTGTGAGAGAAACACAGTATCTGTCCTAAGAAGAGGAAAGGTCCTAAAGTACACATTTATTTCTCAGAACTTCTTACATCACTGGGGTCACTGGTTCTCCTTAGGAAGAAAAACTCTAAGGACCAATAGCCCCATCCACCTCTCCAAAATCATCAGAAGACTCCACCAAGCTAACGGGAAGGACGGCGCTGCATGGTTACTAGGAAATCAAACTTAGCCTTGCCAGAAACAGGCAGTTGTGTACTAAGTGCTAGTCCTAGAACAGCCCATCTTTAGGACCTTCCTGGAATGTCCTATGAGAATCTCACAGAATATGACCTGTGTTTCTTGGAGATTTCCAAGCTTCCCACACAGACACCCGCACAGGGAGAGTGAGTGCTCAGCTCTGTGCCATTCTGGGGGGCTGGTTCGAGAGCAGGGAAGCCATGCGCCCTGTACAGTCCTTACCCTTATGCCTTAACTATGCAAGAAACTCTTCAATGACTTTTGAAAAAGGGTCTGAATGCTAATATGTGAAAACCTCTTTTAGAAATTGATGACTCAATGCGTAGCTTTGCTGAAAAAGTGTTTGCCTCTGAAGTCAAAGATGAGGGGGGCCGTCAGGAGATTTCCCCCTTTGATGTGGAAGAGGTCTGTCCAATCTCTCATCACGAGATGCGAGCACACGTATTCCAGCTGGAGAGTCTGTCCACCTCCCTAGAAGGCAGGAGGTAAGTGGAATAAGGGGAAAGGCTACACAGGAGGGGGTAATGTCAGGGAAGATATGGTTCAGTCTGTCTGACTGATGGTTCACTTAGAGGAATAGTTCTGCTGAGGTTAGAAATTCTTTCCCCACCCAACGAAAGGACTCAAGCTACCTGTGCAACTGTTCCACACCAAAGGGGTTATTGATGGTTGTGAATATACTCAACTTACACACAATGTTTATAAAGCTGCTACTCCCGGGCCTTCATCTTCAGGCTCTATCCCTAGCCAAACCTAGAGCTGTGCTCCCTTTTTTTTTTTTTTTTTTTTTGCGGTTTTTGGCTGGGGCTGGGTTTGAACCCACCACCTCCAGCATATGGGGCTAGCGCCCCACCCCTTTGAGCCACAGGCGCCGCCCTGTGCTCCCTCATGTGAGTCCTGCCGTCTAGTAGTTGGATCACCTCTGCCCTTGGGAATGCAGCTCTCTTTCTGGCCTGGCACCTGCCCATCCTACGTCTATGACAAAGACTTGCTGCCTTCCCTGAGCACCTCCAGAGATCCCTCTTCGCAAGTCTACTTTTCTCTCTTCTTTCTTTCTTTTTTGTTTTGCTTTTTCTTTCTTTCTTTTTTTTTCTTTTCTTTTCTTTTTTTTTTTTTTTTTTTTTTTGAGGCATGGTCTCACTCTGTCCCCCAGGCTATCGAGCAGTGGTATAGCTCACTGTAACCTTGACCTCCTGGCGTCAAGTGATCCTCCCACCTTCGCTTCCCAAAGTGGCGGATTACAGGTGTGAACCACCATGCCAGCCCCTCTATTTTCTTTTGTTTGAACCACTGTACAATTCACTGTCTGCCACATTGTACTCCTCAAACATATACTGACCGCTGGCCGCTTCCTTGGAACCCCTTCCTTCCAGTCCTTTCCCCATCCTACCATCCTCGTGGGGTAAAGATCCTTCTTCTGCGTTTCTCTTGGTTTTAAGTCTTTAAAGAAAAAACAACAATCCCCCCCCTTCTGGCATCCTCCATCAGACCCAACACAGGACTTGGGCCAAAGCAGAACCTCAATAAATACTTGCTGATTTGAGGAAATAATATGAAATACCTCATAAGCTCCAGGTACTGTGCTAGGCATTTCATATACATTAAATCTCACAGACGTAAGGGAGCCGTTTTTACACCATTTTTTCAGATGGGAAGATGGAAGCTCACAGAACTTAAGGAGCATGAACAAAATGACACAGGTGGTAACTGATACGCCTATGTTTACTGCAGTACCCAGACTGCCTGGGAAGAATGGTGCTGTGTTGAATGCCTTCTGGTATGATTGCTAAGGCCACTGTCCCCAGTTATACTAGGAAGGAAGGGGCAAGGTCATGTGTCTTCAATGATAGCTCCTCTCACTATGCCTAGATCCCGTTTCTGACACCCAACCTACATTTCAATTTGCTTTTTTTTTGTCCTCAAAATAAAATTGTATAGTGAAACATCCATCTATCATAATGCAAATCCTAAAAAAGACAAACTTAATTCTTAACTTTTAATTTCAAATCCAGAAAAAAGCGTTTCCAAGGAAGAAAGACTGTTAATTTGTCTATTCCACTAAGTGAAGCCTCTTCCACCAAACTGTCCCGCATTGACGAATACATTTCTTCATCTCCAACCTACCAGACAGTGCCCGATTTTCAGAGAGTGCAGATCACTGGTGACTATGCCTCCGGGGTGAGTTACTCCTCCCTGCTCAGCATTAGCTGCTAGAAAGTCATTTAGCTTGACACTTCTAGCTTCTTATCTTTTTCCCTTTCTTACTGAGGAAAGGGTTAGCTCACCTGTCCTTTGTTATACTTCATAATTACGTTTTGTTTTGTTTTGAAACAAAGTCTCACTTTGTTGCTCTCAAGAGAGTGATATGGTGTCATAGCTCACGGCAACATCAAACTCTTGGGCTCAAGTGATCCTCTTGCCTCAGCCTCCAAAGTAGATAGGACTACAGGCATCTGCCATGGCGCCTGGCTAGTTTTTTTAGAGATGGGGGTCTCGCTCTTGCTCAGGCTAGTCTCGAACTCCTGAACTCAGATGACCCACCTGCCATGGCCTCCCAGAGTGCTAGCATTATTGTATTTCAATGCTAATATAATATGGCTACATTTCTGCTTTTGTCATCTCCTATAATTCCTCCTCTACCTTGCTTGCTTGAATACGGAGTAGAATGCAGTGTCTTTGTTACACAATACAGCAGGGAGACTGTGGCAAGAAGCCTGAAGATCTGGTTAGAATTGGTGTTTGGAAGAAAAAGGGGGGTGGGGCAAGCACCAAAGAGAGGGGCAGTTTGGGAGGCAGAGGGAGTGCTAGGATGGAGAGAAAGGCTTCAGGCAGCAAAAGCCAGGCAAAGAAAACACATCAAAAGACAGAGAGAAGAGAAGACAGGGGACACCAGAGAAAAGAAGGACGCTAAGAGAAAGGTTAGAAAATTCTAATGAGGCTATTGTTTTTTGATGGGCTGCACTCTCTGATTTCATTGCAAATGCTTACACAGGAAACAATTACTGGGAACAAACTCTAGTATGCCACAGAGACAGCAAACTCATGCCACAAACAACTTGGCCTGCTTGTCCCATCCAGAACAGTTGGTCAATTCATAAATCTCTGCCGCACAGACTTGCAGAATCAGCATCATATTGGTAAAACTGCTCCTTCGCTACTTGTCTGTGCTCCAAATATAGTTTTAATGACCAGCCCTGAGCCCCCTTCTCATGTAACTGACCCACTTAGGGTCAGTCCTAAGAGACTCAAAAGTGACAGAGCAATTAAATGCACACCGTTCCTGTTGATTCGTTTTCTGAAAACATGAGTGCTGTCCAAATATCAAAGATTAAACATTACATTTCAGTTATTTAGCATGATAAGGACAAGGGAAACACAGCTTGGAGAACTCAAAATAATATAAATATTAGGAGACAAACGTGATACCTACATAGTTAGTAGAAATGAAAACAACAATAAAAAGAAAGAAGATGGAAGGAAAGAAAAAGTACACAGAAGTCAAGGAGTAGCTTGTGGACGGCGCCTGAAGTCTCTGAAAAACCAAGTA
The DNA here is from genome assembly GCA_963574355.1 of Loris lydekkerianus. NCBI lineage: Eukaryota > Metazoa > Chordata > Mammalia > Primates > Lorisidae > Loris > Loris lydekkerianus. Next base: position 4,500 of record CAUYPK010007492.1, on the reverse strand, counting down.
TGTTGCTGTACCTGCTGGCTGAATGTGGTGAGCTGCAGGCAGCTCTCCATCTGGTTATAGTTTGTACAAGATCGGTCTCCATCCTTGCAATTTAAACAGAAAGGTAAAGGGTGAAATCAGGGATAAGTTGCCAAGACCATTAATCCCTGATAAACAATTCCTTCAATTTAATCATTCCTTACTGGGCACCTTTTCTGTGCCAAGTGCTGAGGACATGCAGACAGACAAGACCGGGCTCTTCTCCCTGAGGACCTGATACACCAGTGGCCTATTAGATGGCAATGAAACAAGATGCCATTGGAAGCAGACACTGAGAACCAGCACCCATGCCAGACTCTCTTGGCCAAGGCAGCAGGTCTTTAAAAATAGTTAAACAGGCGGGGTGTGGTGGCTCATGCTCATAATCCAAGCACTTTGGGAGACTGAGGCTGAAGGATTGCTTGAGGCCATGAGTTCAAGACCAGTCTGAGCAAGAATGAGACCCTGTCTCTACAAAAAAATAGAAAACTTAGCCAAGCATGGTGGCACACTCCTGCAGTCCCAAGTCCTCGGGAAGCTGAGGCAGGAGGATCACTTGAGCCCAGAAGTTTGAGGTTGCAGTGAGCTATGATGACGCCATGGCAATCTAGCCTGGGTGACAGGGTGAGAACTTGTTGGTAAAAAAAAAAAAAAAAAAGTTAAGAAGATTAGGATCAATTTCTGAATCTCAAACCATCGGGAACAAGTTTATGTTGGTCATAGAGAGAACATCTTTGAACTCTGATAATGAGCATTCAATAATTTCAAGTTGTAACTGATTGGACATGCCTGGCCAAGCCAGGAATTGGGGATGGGGGCAGCGAAAATAGACCAGTTTTGGAAATTTCCAGCAACTCTAATAGTAAAGCTTTGTTCTAGAGTCTCCATTTTTAGCTACAGATCAAATTCTCCTTAAAACCATGTAAAAGAATCACTTCTCACAGGATGATGTTCTGATTCCTGTGTAGCTACAGAAAGTGGTGCACGTGTGACAGAGTTTAAGGCAGGCGTCCTCAAACTTTTTAATCAGGGGGCCAATTCATTGTCCCTCAGGCTGTTGGAGGGCCGGACGATAGTTTAAAAAAAACCTATGAACAAATTCCTATGCACACTGCACATATCTTATTTTGAAGTAAAAAAACAAAACGGGAACAAATACAATCACAATCACACCACCTCATGTGGCCCACGGGCCGCAGTTTGAAGACCCCTGGTTTAAGGGATTTGTGAATCCTTATTCATGCCAGATTACTGCCCTCATTGACCCACAAGTGGTTTCAATTCTCACAATTAGAATCAGATTTTCTCCTTCCTTCTTTCCTTCCTTCCTTCCTTCCTTCCTTCCTTCCTTCCTTCCTTCCTTCCTTCTTTCTTGACAGAGTCTCACTCTGTCTCCCTGGGTAGAATGCCATGGCATCATGGTAGCTCACAGCAACCTCAAATTCCTGCTTGCCTCAGCCTCTAGAGTAGCTGGGAATACTGGCACCTGCCACAATGCCCACATAGTTTTTCTATTTTTAGTAGAGATAGGATCTGGCTCTTGTTCAGGCTAGTCTGAACTCCTGAGCTTAGGTGATTCCACCCAACTCAGCCTCCCAGAATGCTGGAATTATAAGCATGAACCACCCACCCAGCCTCAGATTGTCTTTCAATTGAGGTTTTTGTTGTCTTCTACTTAAATGTCCATATGTTATCTGGAAAGGAGAGTATACACCATGTTAGAATGGGAAAACATATTTGCTAGAAAATCACTGCTATGTAACAAAAAGACCCACAGGACTGTAAGGGTAACACTCATTGTAAGTTTTGATAGAGATGAAGAAGCCAGAAAGGTTTGAGGACCTGTTCCTGGAGGGAGACTCAGGGCCCAAGGCAATGAGGAAGTAGCCAGGTGGGTGGATGAGGCTTGACCAGGGCTGCCACAGTCAGGACAGCTGGAAGTACCAAGGGTAAGCTTCACCCACATCCCAGATGTTCATGGGATTGACTCTGATTTCTGGCATTTTTCTACAGGTTACAGATGAAGATTTTGAAATGGTTTGCAAAGGTCTGTATCAGGCATTATGTATACGGGAGAAATACATGAAGTCATCATTTCAGAGGTTCCCGAAAACCCCGTCCAAGTATTTGCGCAACATCGATGGGGAGCCTTGGGTAGCAAACGAGAGCTTCTATCCTGGTAACTAATTCTCTTACGTAATGTATGGATTATATCTTTCAGTTTAACTACTAAATATTCAATTAAAGTATGCACCTAGATTGTAAATAATCCAGTCTAAAAATATAGTCATCTTTGGCTCCATCACTCCCGCCACTATGTCCAATCGCTTGGTCAGTCTGTACAAGATCCCGCTGAACCTGCGCTCTTCACCATTTCCCAAACCCTGACTTAGGCTTACATTTCTTCTTGCCAGATCATTGAAATAGCTTTATTAACTATTCTACTGCATTTCAATCTCGTCCTCTTTCAGTTCATCTTCACTTTGGTTCTAGTCATTAAAACACAGATTACACACATCCTTCTGATAAAAACCTTTAGCTCACCCTCATGACCTACCAGATAAAGTGTAGTCTGTAGCTCAGCATTCAAGGACTAACACCATCTAGCCTTGTAATTGCATTTTATTTCTTTATTTTTGGACTCGCTCCCTCAACCTACTTCTAAACCTACCTTCTCTACTCCATCTTTGATACTCTTTGTTCTGGTTTAAAGTGTTTCCTCTGGGTAATTGTTTTACATCTTCTTTTTGTGAAGACAGAGTCTTACTCTGTCACCCTGAGTAGAGTGCTATGGCATCATAGCTCACAGCAACTTCAAATTCTTGGGCTCAAGCAAACATGTTGCCTCAGCCTCCTGAGTAGCTAGGACTACAGGCGCCCACCACAACACCCAGCTGATTTTTCTTATTTTAGTAGAGACAGGGTCTTCTTTCTTGCTCAGGCAGGGCTGGAAATGAAACTCCTGAGCTCAGGCTATCCACCTGCCTTGGCCTCCCAGAGTGCTAGAATTAAAGGCATGAGCCACCATGCCCATCTTTATGAATATACTCCTAGAACTGAAATTTTAGGGAGGCAAGCATTTAAAAGGATTTTCAAACTTCCAAATTGTCATATTATTAAAGATCTCCAGTTCCACAACTGCCCTTCTATAATTTATTTTAATATAAACATCATATTAAAATGTCTACAGGTAACTCATAATGTTGGTTTACCTGTCTATCATATTGACATTTAGGATGTTTGTCTTGCCTTTATTTCCTGTAAATTACACTTTATTTCTCTAATATGGTTAAGCATAAGGACTTGAAAATTGATGTTTGATGTAGCAAAACGTTATTACTTCTTTCAAGTTTCTTATCTCCCAGTTTCAAACAGGAAATGTGCCAACTTTTTCCTGTTTTGTTTTCTCACTCTGGCTACTTTAGGAGACTTTCTGATCCCTTCCTTGGGTACAGCAGTGAAGGGGCATGAATGACCATACTGGCAGAAAGTAAATGGATAAGCGCTAAAGGCTCTGGCCATGTGGAATAATGGCTTTCTTAGGCTGTTAGCAGTGGAAAGAAGGGAATATTTATCCACTTAATCCCTTTTTACTTCCTTTAGCAGAAATTGTATATGCTTTAAAAGGTGGGAAACAGGGGCCCAGGCTCAGTGGCTCACGCCTGTAATCCTAGCACTCAGCAAGACTAGGCAGGTGGACTGCCTGAGCTCACCTGTTCGAGACCAGCCTGAGCCAGAGCAAGACCTCGTCTCTAAAAACAGCTGGGCACTGTGGTGGGTGCATGTGGTCCCAGCTACTTGGGAGGCTGAGGTCAGAGAATCATTTAAGCCCTAGAGTTTGAGGTTGCTGTGAGCTATGCAGCCACAGCGGTGCCACAAAGTGAGACTCTGTCTCAAAAAAGAAAAAAACATAATTATCATAAGAATTATAATTCTTACATGTATAATGAAAATTTATTTTATAACTCCCTTTACACTAAAAACCACGTGAGGCGGAGCATAGAGGATTTTTATGGGAGTAAACTATTCTGTTTGGTACCATAGGGATGGATACATGTCATTGTACACATGTCAAAACCCCTAGGAGAAAAGGTGATCAAGGGTATCCATAATAGGGTCAGAAGAGATCAAACTTTCCCTCTTTGCAGATGATATGATTGTATATCTGGAAAACACCAGAGATTCTACTACAAAACTCTTAGAAGTCATCAAGGAATACAGCAGCATCTCAAGTTACAAAATCAACATTCATAAATCGGTAGCCTTTATATATACCAACAATAGTCAAACTGAAAAAACAGTTAAGGACTCTATTCTATTCCATTTCCAAGATGAAATATTTGGGAGTTTATCTAACAAAGGACGTGAAAGATCTCTATAAAGAGAACTATGAAACTCTAAGAAAATAAATAGCTGAAAATGTTAACAAATGGAAAAACATACCATGCTCATGGCTGGGAAGAATCAACATTGTTAAAATGT
>CAUYPK010007490.1:17500-41373 GCA_963574355.1 Loris lydekkerianus | reverse complement strand
TGGATGGATGGATGGATGGATGGATGGATGGATGGATGTATGGATGGTTGGATGTATGGATAGGTGGATGGATGGCTGGCTGGCTGGATAGGTGGGTGGATGGATGGATGGCTGGCTGGCTGGCTGGATAGGTGGATGGATGGATGGATGGATGGATGGATGGATGGATGGATGGATAGGTGGATGGATGGATGGATGGATGGATGGATGGATGGATGGATAGGTGGGTGGATGGATGGATGGATGGATGGATAGGTGGATGGATGGATTTATAAATAGGAGGATGGATGGATTTATAGATAGGTGGATAGATAGATGGATAGATAGGTGGATGGATGGATGAATGGACGGATGGATGGATGGATAGGTGGATAGGTGGATAGATGGATTTATAGATAGGTGGATGGATAGATGGATGGATGAGTGAATGGATGGATGGATGAATGGATGATGGGTAGGTGGATGGATGGATGAATGGGTGAATTGGTAGGTTTGTGGGTGAATGTTTGTGTGGGAATGGATGGGACTGTTTCAAGCCCTGCCAGAAACAGAATACCAGGCCTAGTGGTCCAAACAAAATCTTACTTTTATCACCACTTCTTCTTCTTGGACTCCTACACTTTTTTTTTTTTTTTTTAAACTTTGAAATGGTCAGTTATAACAAGGCATTATTGTCATTTCTTTATGTAATCTAGTTTTTAAGAATAAACATATGTATAAGCCTAGGACTGTGCTAGCCAATGAATGTGAACTAAAAACCACACAGGATTTTCTTGGTAAAAATATCTTTAGCATCCAAGAGGCCACACAGGTGCCGGGAACAGAAGACATGGAGGCTGAGTAGGGGACAGTGACCTCTTGCAAAGCAGGGCATGACTGAGGAATTTACCAAGCTCAGAAGACTCCCTGTCTGCAGAATGGGTGCGACTCTGCGGTTCCAGGTTCTTTCAGAGGTTCTTGGGCGTTCTCTTCAGACCTGCTATTCTTGGTCTCTGTGGAACTCTGCACTGCTCAGACACGTGGGATCAGCTTCTTTGAGGAGACAGACTGAGGTTCTGAGGGATGGGGCTCCAAGCCCAGGCATGGTTGCAATGTACCTGTGTACTAGAAAACTTACTTTTAGGAATGGGAAGGGTCCAAGTCACCTCACTCTTCACTTTTAAACTACTGCACGATGGACCTCATGGCAGTACCAGTGAGAGCAGGAGGGGTGAGAGAGATGAGTGACCTCCAAGCTGGCACCCCACGGCAAAGGTCTAGGCTCTAGATTTCTTGGGTTAGAATGCGGGCTCCACTGCTCACTGGCCACATGACGTGTGTGTCAGGGGACTTGCACCCCAGTTTTCTCATCTGTCCCTTGGGTATGACAATAATGATACTGCAGTGGATTATACCATGGCATGTGCTAAAACCAATACCTGGCTCCAAGTAAGCATTAATAAAAGGCTCACACTCTCCCCGTTACTGTTTTCATTTCTCTCTTCAGTCGTCTTTCCCCATTTCTCCCTCTTTATTTAAGATTAATGAATGGATAGGCCATTTTCAGACAATTAGCCTCTTCCCTTTAGGCTCCTGCTAGAGCTAGGAAGCCAAGACATTGCCAGGCGTGTGGTCTCTCCCCAGCACCCCTGGGGACCTTGGTTAGCAAGTTCAGAGGACGTCAGAGAGGGTGGTGAGTTTCCTCAGTCAGCCTCCCGTCCTGTCTCCTTTGTGAGGGAGCATTGTTGACACCTCACTGGGGGTTTGGGGTTAGCTTGGGGTTTAGAGCCAAGTGCACTCCAGAGGAGGCTGCCACGTGGCCACGGTGGGTGGGGACAGCCAGTTCTTAAAAGGGAGGTGCCACCCAGAGTTTTCCCTTCCCAATGAGACTCTCTCTGCATCACGGCCAGTACGTTCTGAGCTTCTGCTGAAATTTGATGTTTTGTTTTTTGTTTATTATGTAGATGACAATCTTGCTGATAAATTCCATGTGTAATTTGTACCACCGAAACCACTGCTAGTCAGAGACAACATATAATTAAACTCACCCATGTAGTCACTGAACTTTTCTGTCCCTGACAAGATCACTGACCACTCCAAGGAGGGCGCACCTAGACCCACGAGCTGTGGGGGTGTCCAGCGGTCTGACCGCCCTGTGCCCCCGATACATGCACAGACTTCCTTGGGATGGCCGAGTGCCGGGGACAGGCTGTGGCTGTAGACACTAGGGATGCCTCTCTCCTTGCTTCTGTGACTGTGCCTGTGTGCTGGTTGGCCCAGAGTGGGTGCCTGGGAAAGGCTTATGTGAGGAAATCTCAGAGTTTTCTTTGTTTGCCTTAGAACCCTCTTTCATGCCGAGCCCCAGTACCCTCCTACTTATTATCTTTTGGGGAGAGGGATGTTTGCTGTGTTGCCTTTATGCCCCTATGCCAAGGGTTGGCAAGCTACAGCCTGCGAGGGTTCCAGCACACGGCCTGAGTTTGTTTTGCATGTGTATATATTTTTATTTTTAGAGGAGAAGTCTCTCTGCTGCCCCGTGGAGTGCAGTGGCCTCAATCACATCTCCTTGCAGCCTTGAACTCCTGAACTCAAATGATCCTCCTGCTTTAGCCTCCTGAGTAGCTGAGATTGCAGGTGCCATGCCTGGATAACTTCTTAAACATTATATAGAGACAGGGTCTCACTATGCTTCCCAGGCTGCTCTAGAACTCCTGGCTTCAAGTGATCTTCTTGTTTCAGACTTAGCTTCAGGATTACAGGTGTGGTGGCTTTTTTTTTTTTTTTTCATTGATAGCTTAAAGAAATAATATAACATTTGCTATCTTGATCATTTTAAAGTTCAGTGGTAGACCAGGCATGGGGGCTCATACTTGTAATCCTAGACCTCTGGGGGGCCAAGACGAGTGGATCACTCACGCTCAAGAGTTTGGGGCCAATCATAGCAAGACCCATCTCTACTAGAAATAGAAAAAGTAGCCAGGTGTTGTGGCACCTGTAGACCCGGCTACTTGGGAGGCTGCAAGAGGATCCCTTGAGTCCAGGAGTTTGAGGTTGCTGTGAGCTGTGATGATGCCATGGCATTCTACCTGAGGTGACAGAGTCAGACTCTGTTTCAATCAATCATCAATATATAAGTTTGGTTGTATTAAGTACATTCATGTTGCTGTGCAACCATCACCACTATTCATCTCCAGAGGTTTTTGATCTTGCCAAACTGAAAGGCTACACTCAGCATGTGAGTGCTCACCCTCCCTGGCCCGCAGGCCCGGCACCCACTGTTCCACGGTCTGCCTCTGTGAGGTTTAGCTGCCCTGGGAACTTCATTTCAGAGGAACCATCCAGGAGTTGCCTTTTTGTGACTGGTTTACTCTGCTTAACGTCCTTTCCTCGAGGTTCGTCCACGTTGTAGCATGTGCCAGGATCTTCCTTCCTTTCTAAGGCTGAAAAGTATCCCCACTATATTATTGACATACTGTATTTTGTTTATCTGTTCACTTACCGATAGACACGTGGGCTGCTCCCACCTCACGGCTACCTGCACAGTGCTGCTGTGAACATGCGCTTATGTATCTTCAAGTTCCAGCTTTAGATTCTTTAGGGTGGAATTGCTGGACCATACGGTAATTCTACTTTTAATGTTTTGAGGAGCCACACTATTTTCCACGGCGGCTGCACCGTTTTGCATCTCCGCCAGCAGTCGTGCGGTCCCAGTGTCTCTGCGTCCTTGCCCACACTTGTTCTCGTCTGTTTTTATGACAAAAGCCATCCCAACAGGTGGGAAGCGGTTCTCTGCCTGTACCTGTACAGCTTGTGAGCTCAGAATGGCTTTCACATTTTTACATGATTGGAAAAAAAGATCAAAAGAGAAATCATGTTCCATGAAACATGCAGATTGTATGACATTCAGATTTGAGGGTTTATAAATAAAGTTTTATTGACATGCAGACACTCCCATTCACTCACATCTTGGCTGTGGCTGCTTTTATGCTGCAGTGGCAGAGGTGGGGATTTGGGACAAAGATGGTGTGGCCTCCAATGCCTAAAACATTGACTGCTTGACCCTTTCCAGGAAGCACTTGCTATTTCTGCTGCATGGCAAGAGTTCCCTCTTTATGTAGTCCAGTCACGTTAGCAATCCACTGGGCAGACAAAATGAGGCTCAGCAAAGATAAGTAACTTATTTCAGCCCAATTCATAATTGCTAATTCATGGAAGAAGCCCAAGTGCCCATTGACCTATGAATGGATTAATAAATTGTGGTATATGTACACCATGGAATATTATGCAGCCTTAAAGAAAGACAGAGACTTTACCTCTTTCATGTTTACATGGATGGAGCTGGAACATATTCTTCTTAACGAAGTATCCCAAGAATGGAAGAAAAAGTATCCAATGTACTCAGCCCTACTATGAAACCAACTATAGCTTTCATATGAAGGCTATAACCCAATTAAAGCCCAAGAATATGGGGAACGGGGAGAGGGAAGGGAGGGGAGAGGAAGGATGGGTGGAGGGAGGGTAATTGGTGGGACTACACCTACGGTGCATCTTACCAGGGCACAGGTGAAATTTACTAAATGTAGAATACAAATGTCTTAACACAATAACTAAAAAAATGGCTGTTAAACTTTTTGACGAAAATATTTCAAATAGTATATAAAACCAGCACATTGTACCCCACGATTGCATTAATGTACACAGCTATGATTTAATAAAAAAAAAAAAAAAGAAAGAAAGAAAAGATAAGTAACTTGCAGAAGTCACGTGTTGGAGAAATGGCTAACCCAGGTCACACATGCTTGTCCTTGTGACTCTGAGTTTTCCACTCCTTGCCACAGCATTAAACCACTGGAATAATTTGAAGATCACTTCTTCCAGGGAACTCTTATTGAGGTCTTTAGTAAGCCTGAGGTCAGGTCCTATTTATTTATTTTTTAGATACAGAGTCTCATTTTATCACCCTGGGTAGAGTGCCTTGGTGTCACAGCTCACAGCAACCTCTAGCTCCTGGGTTTAGGTGATTCTCTTGCCTCAGCCTCCCAAGTAGCTGGGACTACAGGTGGCCCCCCCCCCCCCACAATGCCCGGCTATTTTTTGTTGCAGTTTGGCCAGGGCTGGGTTTGAACCCGCCACCCTCGGTATATGGGGCTGGTGCTCTACCCACTGAGCACAGGTGCTGCCCAAGAGGTTGGGTCCTAAATGAGAAAAAGAATTGTAATTATGCTGAGATGCTATGTTGTCTCTGGGAAAGGTGGGGAAACATGGGAATGAGTGAGGATAGAAGGAGGGGTAGGTGATCTGAGTGCTCCTTTCTCAGGTTGAAATTCTAAGGCCCACACCTGAGGCTGTAGGGAGGGTGAGCTTCTGGCTTGGCCCACGAGGGCGAGGTGTAGGATACAGGCCTGTCTCCGTGCATAGCATTTCCTCAGGATTAGAAGAAAAGCCAAACCAATCAATACCTTCTTCCTGCATTAAAAAAAGTGAATTATTTTTATAACCAGGAGGAAGGAAAACTAGGGTATACAAGGAAACATGTTGATCGATGCTTTTCCCTTCATTCTGTTGATTAAACGTTGTTTAGGATAAATCCTAGCTTAGATATCTTTGGCCTGCTCAAACTTTCTTTCTTTTTCTTTTTTGTATTTTGAGACAGAGTCTCATCCTGTCACGGTGGGTAGAGTGCTGTTTCATCATAGCTCACAGCAACCTCAAACTCTTGGGCTCAAGTGATCCTCCTGCCTCAGCCTCCCAAGTAGCTGGGACTACAGGCACCTGCCACCATGCCCACTTGGCTAACTTTCTATTTTTAGTAGACATGGGGTCTTGCTCTTGCTTAGTCTGGTCTCAAACTCCTGAGCTCAAGGGATCCTCCAGCATTGGCCTCGACAGTGCTGGGATTATAGGCGTGAGCCACCACTGCCTAGGGTAAACCCTCCTGCTACTTTATTTATAAGGTACTTGTGAGTGACAAATAGATCTAATTTATGCACAGATATCAGCCTCTTCCTGCTGGGTTATCCAGCATAAGACCGAGCCCTGGGAAGTGGCATTATAACTCACAGCAACCTCAAACTCCTGGCTCAAGGGGTTCTCTTCCCTCAGCCTCCTGAGTAGCTGGACTACAGGTGCCCGACACCATGCCTGGCTAGTTTTTCTATTTTTAGTAGAGACAGGGTGTTGTTCTTGCTCAGGCTGGTCTCGAACTCCTGAGCTCACGGGATCCTCCTGCCTCAGCCTCCCCGAGTGCTGGGATTACAGGTGTGAGCCATGTGCCTGGCTCCTAACTTTCTTTTCCCCCCCAAATGTAGAGATCTACTCTTCCTCTCAGAGACTCTCTGGGGCACCTTTTTGTCTCTTAGGCTCATTTTCTGAGTTGGCCTGTTGCTGCTACTGAGGACCAGGTGGTTCTCTCTCAGCTTCTTCCTCTCCTTTTTAACCCTCTTTGCCCACCAGGACGTGTGGACTGGTACCAGGAACCTTCTGTTGCTGCTCAAAACAGAGGTTCAAGCGCGGACAGTTACTTGTTCTTTTTTCAAGGGAGAGAAAAGTTGTAGTTGACTTTATGTATTTGTGTACAGTGTGGAAATAACCGATCAGTCCCAAGTATTTGGCGGATGTTGGGGGCTCCGGGGACAGTCTTGCAACTGTCTCCAGCACGGAGATCATCTGGGTCTGCATGACACATCCCCAGGACCTACTGTATTTCAGTAGCAGGACTCACACGGCCTCCAGGTTAAAGCACAAGGATGTTTCCCATGAATTGTTAGCTGTGGTTTCAGCCCGGCAGCTGGACTCTCACCCTCTTACCCTTTGTAGTTTTCTGGCTCAGTTCATTTTGCACAAAGGCAAGTATGATAATCTGGGTCACAGGGTGATAATGGGGTGGGCTTGTTAGCACATTGCTGGAAAGACAGCCGTGACTTTGAAGTTGGAGTGTCGTCCTTGAGAGTTTGCAGCGTGGCCTCATGCCAGGGGTCTGAATGTAGTAGGTGCTTGGTAAAAATCTGAGGAATGAGTAAGTCTGGTAATTGCTTTGTGTCTGAGAATAGGTGGGAGAAGTTTGTCCCAGGTGTCTTAGAAATAGGGGCAGTTGTAACTTTGGGTTTGGGTTTTTTTTTTCCTGTTTAACGATTAAGTTTGAGGCTTAGCCTGGTGTTGGTCCTTACCAGCCTGGCAGCTTAGCAGGTGGTAACGCAGTGACATGACCAGGAGTTGCCTGACTCCTCAGGCTCTGACTTCCCCCTGTGATGTCTGTTTTGCCAAGAAGTAGCCAAACTTTTACTGGAGGTCCCTGTGCTCAGCCTAGTGTTGGTGGGAGATGGGGAGACATGGTCCCCAAAGTGGGGGTGCTTGCTGACTAGTGGGGAGGGACTTGGGTTGGGGAGGTGGAGCACGTGTGCGTGTATTTGTTGGGGTGAGCACAGAGGGGTGCATGTGTTGAATCTTCCATGAAGTCTCTTTGCTTTCTTTCTGAAACATTGCAAGAAGATAACGTTTTTCTAATGTTCATGTGTATGGAACATTTCATGTCTGAAAACAGTTAATAGCCCAAATAATGCTCTTATGAGTGAGCTGAGCTCAGCAGAGTAATTTTTGTTTCTTAATAAAATATAACTTGAGACAATATTGACAATATAAAGCACAAGTATGGCGTGTACAAGAATCATTCACTGCATTTCTGTTTTTCCACTCTAGGGGTGTGTGTGTGCGTGTGTGTGCGCGCGTGTGTATTTAAACATAACTTCAGTGGTTTGAGATATGCGACATCCCAAACATTGTCAGACCTCTGGTAACAAGACAGTGAGTGGCAAATGGTTTTACAGGTTTGCAGGATACAGGGCAGGAATCCCTGCTCTTCCCTACAATCAGCTGTTGCTCCTCAGGATGGGGCAGCCCCCACTTTTCCTCTCCTCTGAGGTCTCAGGGACTGAAGGCTGAGAGGAGGTTCGTAAGGAAGGTTGAGGCAGACATGCTTGGATGCAGGCACTGTGAGTGTGGGAGGAAGAGTTGATCCTGAAGCCAGGAGGCCGTTTCTGATGCTCCATCTGCTGTGGTCAGTCTGGGCGACCTCAGGCCAGGCAGCTGCAGGCTCTGACCTGGAGGACAAGTGGATTGAACCCCATGATGTCTGAGGTTCTTTCCAGGTGTTACACGGAGTGACCTAGGCCAGGGTGTCAGCAACAAACACACAGAGCTCTTGGGGATCTTGGTAACATGCAGACTCTGATTCAGTAGATCTGTTACCAGGAGTCTAGGGTATCTGCTGCTCTGCGTCCTTGGACCACACTTTGAGTAGCCAGGGACTGGATGGGTAGTCCTTAAACTTGGCTATTGATTAGAATCAGCTGGGGGGATTTTTAAGATCTCCCAGTGTCTGGGCCTCACCCCAGAGTCCCAGACCAATTAAATCAGAAATCTCCTGGCAAGGAGTGGGTTGCCGGGGTGGTAGTCTGCCCATGTGTGGTCAGGGGGTGAACCACTGGTGTGGTGTAGCTCCAGCAGACATCAGAATTGCCTGGGGGGCTTTGTCAAAAACAACTGTGGGCCCTAACCTGGATTTTCAGACAGAGTCTCTCTCTGTCACCCTGGCTAGAGTGCTGTAGCATCACAGCTCACAGTAACCCCAAACTCTCGGGCTCAAGTGATTAATTCTCTTGCTTCAGCCTCCTAAGCAGCTGGGACTATAGGCACCTGCCATGAGCCTGTCTTGTTTTTCTATTTTTAGTAGAGACAGGATCTTTCTGTTGCTCAGGCTGATCTCAAACTCCTGAGCTCAGGTGATCCACCCTCCTTGGTCTCCTTGGGATTACAGGTGTGAGCCACTGGTGGCCCCAAAATTTGAATTTCTAACTCATTCTGAGGCTATGCTGTGCTGGCCAGGGCTGCACTTTGAGAACCACTGGTCTAATGTGATTAATGTAGTCGATGGTCATTAAACAGAAAACATGAGGGGGTGGGAGCTGGAGGCTGCAGGCTGCACAGACCCCTCCGGTCTGGTCACTCCCTACACGTCTGCTTCACACGGTGGGCTGCCCCTGTAAGCTCTCATTTGAAAATAAGTTGTGGGTAGAAAAAAGAAATGTTTGAAACCTCTGAAATAGGGCAGCATCTGTGGCTCAAGGAGTAGGCGCCAGCTCCATATACCGGGGATGGCGGGTTCAAGCCCGGCTCCGGCCAAAAGTGCAACAGCAACAAAGAAGAAAACCTCTGAAGTAAAGGCGAGATTTTTAATCAGGGGGATGGTGAATATTCATCATTCAATTGGGAGAAATAGTAGGCAGGACCTTTAGTCATCCCTGCGGCCAGATGTGGCTTTTTTTTTTTTTTTTTTTTGGAGACAGAGTCTCACCCTGTCACCCTGGGTAGAGTGCTGTGGTGTCATCATAGCTCACAGTGACCTCAAACTCCTGGGCTCAAGGAATGTTCTTGCCTCAGCCTCCTGAGTAGCTGGGACTACAGGCACCTGCCACAATGCACAGCTAGTCTTTTCTATTTTTAGTAAAGACAGGGTCTTGCTGTTGCTCAGGCTGGTCTTGAACTCCAGAGCTCAGCCGATCCACCTGCCTCAGCCTCCCAGAGTGCTGGGATCACAGACTTGCGCTACCACACCAGGCCACCACTTTTGACCCTAGTCCTGGCCTGTCCCACAACAGATGTTTCCATGCTGAGCCCTCCCCATCCCGGCACATAAATGCTCACACCCTGGGGGTGGTCTCTGCAGGCCCAGCCTGGGGTTAGGCATCTCAGCTCCTGGTGAAATCAGGTGTGTGCAGCTTCTCCCTGTTGACTCTTTACTGGGAGTCCTGCTCTGTCCCCATTTTACAAGCATGATCTTATTTAATTCTTGTAACAACCTCATGGAATGTGGGAACTGTCATCAACCCATTTCAGAGATGAGTATCTGGTGCTGTCTCCCAAGGTGACTGTATCTGTGAGAGGAGCCACGATTCCGGCTGAAGGGTCTGGAGATGTCCCAGTGGGGGAGGACAGTGGAGTGTGATGGTGAAGACTGCCCTTTTTGATGTTTTGGGAAGAGAACAGGGTCCCGCGGCCCCACAGGTCCCAGCGCCCACAATGTGGGCCAGGTGACAGAGCTCAGAGCCCCTGGCTGCCTGCCCAGAGTGCCGGCCTCTCAGAAGAGGTCAGTGTGGCTGTGTTGGCCAAGACCTTCTGGGGAAACTGGCCTGTGAGGTTCCTCTTGGGTGAGGACCTTTTGGTTTTTTTTTTTTTTTTGATTATAGGGAAGTGTCTGGGAGGAGATTCTGGGAGCCAGCCAGGTACCCAGAGAGGGTAGGATGGGTCCATCTCTCTAGGCCCGGGGCCTGTTTCTGTGCCACTGTCTCTAACTTCAGAGGTCGGGGGGCTTGGTCAGCTCTCCACTTTTTCTACGCCCAGCACCCCTGGGAGATATGGAGTGCGTCCAGCACGGAGGGCTCCTGCTGAGACACTGTGCTAAAGCCAGTTCCTCTTCCTGTTTACCTGCTGTGCTGGGCAGAGGCCCGGGGCCTCCCCCATTGCAGGAAGGGAGGCCTGTCTGGGCAAGGGGCCTTCCCTGGGGCACTTGGGGCCTGTCTATGGGGGAGGATGGCAGCAGCCTATAGCCCGCATGAGAGCCACCTGCTGTCATCCTTGAGCTCCCCTGGTGTGACCTGGGTCATAGCATTGACAGCTGGCGTTGGCAGTGGAGGCTTCACAGTAAGTCTTCTGGAAGGAAAGCTTCCTGATGAGGTGTTGGAGACACCCGCGATCAGGCACAAATCCCCCACCAGGAAAGACCCTCCCAGTGGCCAGAGCCGTGCTGCTTCCCTTAGGGACTCAGATATGGAGACAGCTTCCCCGGAGAGATTTTCTAAAGCATCTTGAATGAAGCTCAGCTCAACATCAGGCCTGAGCGTCTTTCCTTCCGTTTGCTCATGTCTCAACTTAAACTAGACGGGGATTTAATGAAAGGCTGACTTGGAAACTCTACTGTGATTGTAACCAGGCACCATGTTCCAGAAGTCTTTCTGGATCTTATGTAATCTCTCAGTACTCCTGGCAGGGATATGTGGGGGAAAGTTTACATCCAGTTTAGCAGAATTCCTGCTTAAGTGCTTTTCTTAATAGACCATGTTTGATCCTAAGCCACCTCTTTTTTTGAACCCTTGAGGGTTTTATTACTGAACTTTAAGAAGGTTGTTTTGTTCGGAGGGCTGACATGCTCTTGAAGGGAGTCTTGTAGGAGAGAGGAAGTGCGTCCAGCAGGGGCACAGGTGCAGCCTGTCGGGATCCAGCAGGGGCAGGTGGGGACTCCGCTTTTTCCTGCCCGGTAGCACAGAGACAAGGCTGAGTATCTCCTTTGAAGGATTAGAGGTGCGGATATTAACTTAGATTCTGTAGAGAGGATAGAGAGGATGGCAGCTCAGGTAAAGGAGTGGCCATGTCCTGGGGGGACATTCTCCCTGGGTGACCCTTTCTCAGAGGCAAATGCACGGCCCAGGTTGTGGGTCTGCCCAAATTGTAATCTGTGCAGTGCAGCGGGAGCTCAGGTGCAGCCAGCAGGAGCCACCTGCTTGCACAGGACCCTTTATGAGTTGAGTTTCTGCAGAGACCTCATGGCCTTGTCTGAGGAATCCCACCAGGTGTTCCCCAGAACTCTATTCCTTTTACAGCAGTGGGCTAATTTCAGAAGCCCCATTATGAAATCAGAGACACATCAGCACATAGTCCGAGTCCAGCCAAGCTCCTGGGTTGCATCTGGACCAAAGGAAGCATGCCCGGGGGTCCCCCTGTGGGTTACAGCCCTATCACCAGCTGTGCAGAGAGACGGTGCCCTGACTTCATCTTGCTATACGTTCAGAGAAGAGTGAGGCTGAAGGTGGAGTCCAAGCTGGATTTCTAGTTCAGGTTTCTCAAAGGGAGGCCTTATACAAAGGTCTGACAATTGAGTTCGCAAACTCATCCTAGAAAAAGTGCTACAGACCTCATTGCTGATTATCACTGTGGTCACCTTCCAAGCACACCCCTTAGGAAGCTGTACACAGACACAGCACCTAGTCCACCCTTCAGAGCAACTTTGGAACTCTTTTTTCCAGAATGACCACCAGGGCTGTCCTCATACAAGATTTAGTAATTAAGTTCATGCACTTGACAGCTGTACAAACGTCTCTCCAAGGTCTCATAACCCTGGTGTATCTGTGTCTCACCTGCAATCATGATGACCTATGGCAGTGTCTTGCTGAGTGGTGTCCATTATAGTTGGTTGTATGTTTTTGTGTGCCGTATGTTGACATCTCTGTTGGCCATTCCCAAAAAAGAGTTCCAAAGTTGCTCTGAAGGGTGGACTAGAGACTGGTGTCTACGCACAGCTTCCCAAGGGCAGTTCCTCAAGGGGGACCGTAGTGATATTCAGCAATGAGGTTCCTAGCACTTTTTCTAGGATGAGTTTGTAAACTTAGTTGTCAGGCCTGGTAAGTATCAGGCTGGCTCTATCTGCCCCCATACCCTGAAGTCCTTCAACTACAGATGTCCCCACAAGTATTTGAATGAGAGCACCAATGATTGAGCTTCCCAGAACTGTTCAGAGACCTTTGTCATCTGCAAGACCATTCTGTCTCACGTGGAAGAAATTATTTTGGAATCCAGAAAAATATGGGACCAAAAAGATACCCTCAGGGTTCCTCAAACTGCAGTCCACGGGCCACATGAGGCGGTGTGATTGTATTTGTTCCCGTTTTGTTTTTTTACTTCAAAATAAGATATGTGCAGTGTGCATAGGAATTTGTTCATAGTATTTTTTTTAAACTATAGTCCAGCCCTCTAACGGTCTGAGGGATGGTGAACTAACTGGCCCCCTGTTTAAAAAGTTTGAGGTCCTCTGGTTGAGGGTTGCTGAGAGAATCTGTCTCCCTGCAGGTTCCTGAGCCCTGGAGTTTCGTTGGTCTGGGAAGGGCCCCAGGAATCTCCATTTTTCTTGTGCTCCTCCCACGTAGGTGGGTGTGGGCTTGAAGTGATGTGAACCTGAATTCTGTGGTGGACCTCTGCAGGCTGGATTTTAGAGAATGATAAGAAGAGAAGTTAGGTCTATATGGTTTCTTATAGGAGAGCCTCTCAATTCTGAAGTTCTGGCACATTAAAAATAATCTGTATTTTAGGCCTGGTGAGTTACATTGCCCCCAAAGGAACCCTGGAAAAGACAGAGAATCACCAGCATGGAAATGTGGGCTTTGTGGCGTGAGGCCCGGGTTACAAAGACAGCCTCTGGGAAAGAACCATTTGTATTTATTGAGATCACTGATTTTAATCACCTTGGTTGCTCCCTTGATGCAAAATTATAATCCCTTGTAAATTATGAGTACCTTGAAATTCACAAATTCTATCACTTTGGTGATTGGCAGCATTAAATGACAACTGCTCTAATTTAAATAAGCAACATCTGGACATTATTATTTTTAGGGATTTTTTTTTTTTTTTTCATCCGTTGATTTCGAAATCTGGGGCCTTTATGAATCTTGCATGAATATTCTTTACATTCACATCTACCATCAAGATACAAAGAAATAGCCAAAAATATTGTCCAGTGATTCTCTGATGCAATGCATGTGTTTTTTAAACAACAAATCCATTGTGAATGAAGGGAAGATATAAAATAGGGTGCCTATGAGGGTAGGTGGAGGGAGCAGCGTGATCCTCAGGAGCTAGAATAGCCTGATCAAAACCACGGCAGGGAGAAGGTTTGGATTTTATATGTAATAATATAGCATTTTAAAATAACAATATAATTTTGGACTGATGACATCAGAATATGGTATTCACTATTTCTCAGAATAATCCAATTTAGAACAATGTATTCTGAGCAGGTTTGGTAAAAATAGGAGCTCTCTCATCGCATGGTATAAGATAATACATTAATTTTTATGAGTGAGTTATGAAGATGTACAACTTGGTTAAGAGTTAGGATAAACATAATATTCCTTAATTAATCCATTACGCCGTGGTACATATGTGCCATTTTTATTACCTTAAAAATGAAAAATGTCAAAAAAGGAAATTGCTACTTTTTTTTTTTAAATATCAAAAAAGCCTTTTTTGAAAAATCATAAAATGCCTAATCTCATTCACCGTATAATACTAATGAGCTTAACAAGCCATCTCCATGCACAGTTTAGGATAAAAGGTCATCAGTTTCTGGCAGTCCAATTCCAGCACTTTTTAGATGAGGCAAAACCTTTCAGCGCCAAATATCGGAAATGGTATTTGTGATTAGAAGTGTTATTAATAGCTATTTGTTATTAATGTGGTGGAGTTTTAGAAATTCGTATTATACCCTCTTGGCATTTTCTAAATCTTATGGTTGTAGATGCCAAGATCATTTGTGGGGTTCAGGCCTGTTCCTTCCTTCCTGAGTCTGCCTCCCAGGTTGCCTACCCAGTGGTGAGGGATGGTGAGTGGGGAGCTCTCTCTCTCTCTCTCTCTTTCTCTCTCTCTCTCTCTCTCTTTCTCTCTCTCTCTCTCTCTCTCTCTCTCTCTCTCTCTCGTGCACACACACGGTTCTATTAGGATCCTACACTTGATTTACCCAAATCTCCCGGAAGCCCCCTGCTTATTTCTGGCGTTTCCCTGCCCCCCTCCTGTTTCCTCTGTACGCGTCACTGTCATCCGATCACTGTGGCTTCTCTCTGACCCTGGGGCAGACCCTCGGAGGCACATCCTGGGCACCTTTGGCGTGGGACGCGCCGTGGCTGCAGTCGGTCTTGTTATGGAAAAGAATTGCCCGGTGGGTTGAGGGAATGGCCAACAGTGGACCAGAATCATGAAGCTGAAAGGAATATTGCCGACTGGAGGTCATTTTTCCCAACTGAGGGGCAATAGTTTGACACTATAAACTGCGCATTGCAGTCAGTATATGTTTTATTAAACCATTTAAGGAACTTGGGAGCCATTTCATTTAAACTTCCTGCTTGATGTAGCTCAGGGCAGAGCCCAGAGCAGCTCACAAAGGAGGCCCGGAGTAATTTGTGGAAGAAATACCCCCGTGTGCCCGGCAGACGCGCCTCAACTGGGGAGGGGGCTGGTCAGGGCTGGAGCTGGTGCTTAGAGAGCAAACTCCCCAACACTGGCGAGGAGAAGAGAGAGACAGAGAGTGTGTGTCTGTGTCGGGAGGTTCTATTCCCAGCTCTGCCACTAACCAGCTTTGGTCAAATCTGTTAGCCTCCCCAGGACTGTTTCTGCAAATTGAGGGGATTGGATTCAATAATGAGAGACTGAGTCCTCTCCTGAGCAGTGATTCTGTAAAATCACTGGAAGGGGGTTACGCCTCAAGTGTGCCTCTGGGACTCCGCATTAGGCCCCTGGTCCTCACAGTGGAAAGTCGGCCTTCGTTCCTGCCCCACCTGAGAAGTCATTCTGGCTGTGCACGTTTTCCTAGGCTCTGGGGACCACACTGCCCTGGTACCATCGCGATATGCAAGTTCCCAGCAAAGAAACTGTCAGCAGTAAGTTAGTTCTCAATGTAAACAAAAACACTTCTTTATTTACTTACTTTATTTTTAAATTTCAGATTAATATGAAGGTTCAAACAATTAGGTTGCAACGTTTGCCTTTATTAGGTAAGGTCCCTGTTGCACTTGAACCTCTCACCTAGGAGGTGTGCCGTGTACCCTTACACTATTCCCGCCCTCTTCTCCCCTCCCTCTCTCCCCACTTGGATGGAATTGAGTTTTTCTCTTGTGTGGGAGTGTATTAGATCATCTAATGCCTTCATATCAGTATTGAGTACATTGGATACTTGCTTTTCCATTCTTGTGATAGTTACTAAGGAGAATGTTCCCCAACTCTATCCAGGTTAATACAGAAGATGTAAAATCTCCATCTTTGTATGGCTGGATAGTGCTCTGTGGTATACCTATACCACAGTTCATTAATACCTTCATGGGTTGATGGGCACTTGGGTTGTTTCCACATCTTGGTGATTGTAAATTGAGTTGCGATAAACAGTCTAGAGCAAATATCCTTATGATAAAATGATTTTTTTTTCTTCTGGGTAGATACCTAGTAATGGGATTGCAGGATCAAATGGAAGGTCTATTTTGAGTTATTTAAGGATTCTCCATACTTCTTTCCAAAGAGGGTGTATTTGCAACCCTATTAGGAATACAAAAAACCGCAACATTGTTGATGATATTCATGTATCTGGGGAGGGAGGAAGGGGAGGTGAGTGTACTCTGGCAGCAGTGTACTCTCTAGCTGCAGCTTGTGGAGTAACTCACTGCCCCTCTGAGCCTCAGTTATCCTGTCTGTGAAATGGGGCTGCTGCCTTCACCTCGTCCTTACTTGTGATGGTCCAATGATGGGGCCTTATAAACTGTAAAGTGCTCTAGAAGCAACTGCGTTCATCATAATGGAGAACTTTGTGGTTATAATTTAGCTTTAAAGCCTCCCCTAAATTGTGTGCCTGTGAGTTCTGCATTCACGGTTGATGCCTTTGGATCCAGGACACATGAGGTGAGCCACGCTTCATCTTTAAGAATAGCGAGCAGAATGGGACCAGCATTTTGGCTTTCTCAGCTCTGACTGGTGGTCTTTAGTAGGTGGCCTTAATTCTACAAAGTTATATAACCAAATCTTTTGTCTAATTGGTAACTATATTTAGGAGGTAGAGAAATATGTGAGCTATTCGTTTCGATTAAATTTTTTATTATGCACTCTGAATTTGGATTGACAACTATTAATATTAAAGAGCTTGGCCAAATTGAAATTTGTATTGCTGGAGAGACTTAAATATAATGTATGATGCTGGGGGAGAAAAAGACCAGGGAATGTGGGAATTACCAGGCTGGGTGTAGAGACGGTCCCTGGCAAGGGGGCTGGGTGACACCAGCCCCAGTGTGTTTGCTGAGGAAGGACGTGTGTGGGGAGCTTTGCAGAGCCAGGGGCCAGGTCTCAGGGATTGAGATACGTTCACAGAGATGATGCTAAATAAAGACGTGCAGCAAGTTTTGTTTTAGCACATTACAGAAATTTTTTTTGTAATAACTCTGTGTATATTTTTTTTTCTCAGAACTGATGAGGTTTGGGGGTGAGGCAGAGAGAGGCATTCTCTGATAGGCGTGTACCCCACCAGTGCCATGTTGAAGAGGGAACCCACTTTCCATGAAGTCCCGGAACACGTTGTCTTCCTGTTCTGCCCGTCCTCGACAGGGTGATGGCTCTGTCTGTCTATCTGTGCTGTGGGAAGGAGGACTCAGGGCCGTGGCGGGGTGGGGAATGAGTGGGAGCAGACGGGCGACCTGGGGCTCAGGCCTGTGGTTTTGTGACTCTGGGGCGAGGCCCATCTAACAATGCTCATGGCTTCGCACAATTCACTGGATTGTCACATGCAGGATCCCACCGGGTTTGCACAAAGGTCTGGGCAGTCTACAGACGTGGGGAAGTGAGGGAGGTATCTGGGTTCATCAGCCTCAGACAAACAGAAACAGAACAGGAAGTCAGCTCTTGAGCGCAGTCTAGGGGAGGCTGGGGACAAGGTGCCCACCTTTGGGGTGTACAGGCCTGGAAAGCCACTGGCACCTGTGGCCTGCTGGCTGGTGCTCACACCCTCCAGGCAGCTGCATCTTCCTGTGCTTCTTGCTGTGACCTTATCTGAAGTGCCCACCCCCTCCCCCTCCTGCTCTTAAATGCCCCAGGGCCCCAGCCTGAAGAACATCTCTGACAGTGCCTCTGAGGTGCATCTGTCCTCAGATGGTCCCCTGCCTTGCTCAGGGCCTCCCCAGGCCCCCAGTGCTCACAGAGAGCATTCCGTAGGGCCTGACTGCATGCAGCAGCCGTGATTGGGGAAGGAGGGAGAGAGAATCACTTCACACCTGCTGCCGTTACCCAGTCCAGGCCTTTCCTCCTGCACAGGACCCTAAACCCTGCACTGGCAGGAATATTTCTCTTTGTTTTTTCCTTGTGATTTTTACATAATTTTTCCTGACACTGGGAGCTGGGATACCCATGTGAAAACCTCCCATGAATGAGAATGTTTGGTGGCTCTCATTCAATGGATTTCAGGGACACTGTGGTTTTCATCCACAAAAGCTTTGGTTCTGAACACCTGGGTTATGTGTCATTTTATTTAGTTTTTATTTATTTATTTATTTTCATTTTTGAGATAGGGTCTCACTCTGTTGTCCTGGGTAGAGTGCTGTGGTGTCACAGCTCACAGCAACCTCCAATTCTTGGGCTTCAGTGATTCTCTTGCCTCAGCCTCCCAGGTAGCTGGGGCTATAGGTGCTCACCACAATGCCCGGCTATTGTTTTTTTTTTTGTTGTTGTTGTTGTTGTTGTTGTTGTTGTAGTTGTCATTGTTGTTTGGCAGGCCTGGGCTGGATTCAAACCTGCCAGCTCTGGTGTATGCGGCTGACACCCTTAGCTGCTAAGCTGCATGCGCCAGGCCAAGGTTATGTGTCATTTTAAAAGATCCAGGACTTTGGGGTAAGTGGTGGTTTTCTCAGGCCTGCCTGGTGTCCCAGGGCTCTTAGAATGGGGACAGGGCATGTCACCTTGTGTCTCCACTGCTGCTGAGCCTGCTCCATCTCCCAGATGTGACCCTGGCTCCTGGAGGGCAGGACACATCTTTGCCAGTGGTATCACTTAGCTCAGTGGCTGCTGCACCAGTGCCTGTGACAGGTTCTGTATGACACAGAGCTGGGTCGAGAGTTACAGGTGTGCAGGGCAGAAGTGGGCTGACTACAGGGTCACCTAGGACAGCCTCCAAATGGGGTTTGATTTTCACTAGGTTTCTCTAATCAGCCAGGTTTGCAGCCTGTCTGGAGAGCTGACATCCTAGAGGCTGTCTCTGAACCCCTTTCTATTAGCTGGGGATAGCAGACGTTGCTGCAGCCTATGGGCAGCTGCTCCCTGCTGCAGGCTGTGGGCTTCCTAAGGCATCTGAGACTCTGCCTGGGGTGTCTCTAGGCGCTGAACTGTGTGTGGCCTGTGATGGAGACAGGTCACGAGTGCCGGGGAGTAAATGCCTCCTCTGGAACAGCCCTGGACAAGTGTGGTGTGAGAACTGGTGGACAGACAGCCAGCCAGCCCGCCTCCTCTCCCCGTAGATGGGACCACTCTGTAGTGAGTCCTATTCAGGTCTAGAGCACCCAGTGGGACGGGGCCCAGTTTCCAGGGGTGCATCGTTTAGGCTGCTGTGCCCTGCTGGGCACCGACCCTTCCTGGGGTCACCTCCCACACAAAGCTCCTGAATCTGCATCTTTGTTTTTTTTGTAGCTTGTTTTAGACAGAGTCTCCTTCTGTCATCCTGGTAGAGTGCTGTGGCATCCTCATACTCAAACTCTTGGGCTAAATCCATCCTCCTTTCTCAGCCTCCCCCGTCTCTGGGACTATAACCACGGTCAAAATGTCTGGGTAATTTTTCTATTTTTAGGAGAGATGGGGTCTCGCTCTTGCTCCGGCTCGCTCTTGCTCTTAAACTCCTGATCCACCTGCCTCGGCCTCCCCATGTAAGGCTGGGATTACCCGGCCTTGCCTCTTCATCTCAGGGCCTCTTTTGAGATGTTGAACCACTGGGCTGAAGAGTTCAACCTGATAGGTACTTGCCAAAGCTGGTTCACTCACACCCCTTTCTTCACCTGGGCCTTGCAAAAGCCCTTGACAGGAGGAGCCGAAGTTGTTGTCCCAGAGGAGGAGCTGAAGTTGTTATCCCATTCTCTGAGTCGGGGTGGGGAGTGGGGAGGCAACTGGGGCCCAGGGTCTTTTTGACTTGGAACCTGACTTGTTACTCAGCTCCTGCCCTCCTTACTGGGCCTACTCAGCAAGGGGGAGCCTGGGCAGGTGGCTTTGCCGGCCTGTCACTGCCCATCCTCCCTAATGGGGCATGAGTAACCCGGCCCAGAGGCAGCTACTCTGGGGACGGTTGGATCTGACCTGCTGGGCCCTGAGCAGAGCTTTGCTCCTGTTAAGTCTGAAGTGACAGGTGTGGGGCGAGAGCGCTGTGGCTGCATGTTAGAGAAGAGGAAAGGCCACTTTGCTCAGAGCAACCTGCCTGTAGGCTTTCAGCCTGTGCCATCGGCCACTGGTGGGAAATGATGGCTAGTGGACCGGCCAGGTTCCCGTAATGGGGCTGGGGAGACATCCTGGGGCTCTGGCATGCGCACATCTGCCTGACGGGTTTGCACGATACTTCAGTAGAGTACATCCTTAGGACGTGGGTGCTTGCAGGAGGACTCCTGGCTGTTCCTGGTCCTAGGGTCATAGAGTCTCTCTGGGGCAAACTTACATATCTGTCACCTGCCCATTTACTCTTTTGAAGCTCTGCAGAAATTTCATGTCAGAGGCCATGACCATGTCCCTGAGAAGAGAGGGAAGGCCTGGGGTCGGAAGAAGCAAGTGTTTCCTTAGCTCCAGGGCCTGAGGCTGAACTTCCTTCTGTCTGGGCCTTGGTTTCTCCAGGTGGATGGGACAGTGAGTTCCCACTGCCCAGGTCAGGGTAGCTGGGAAACCCATCTGGAGCAAAGGCTGGAGGAGCACTGGCTAGAGGTGAGCCTCGCAGAGCGGGAGGGAGAGAGAGGACGCTGGGGAGAGGGTAGCGGTGTCCTCGCTTGACCCCTTGACAACCCATTCTTGAATGCCTCGGTCTGCCCTTCCTACAAAACAGGGAAGGAAAATGCTGGCTTCCCTGTGCCTGGAGAGGTGGGGAGTCCTCTGTTAACCGAGTGATGTGCTTGGTGAACGGAGGTGTGATTTGAGCAGTGAGCACCTGGGCAGTCAGCTCAGGCTGCTCTGTGCCCCCAGTTTTAAGTCCCTAAGGCCCCAAGTCTCAGCCCTCCCTTCGTTTGAGAAGCAGCTGGTGGCATTGTCTCTGCTCTGCTCTAGTACCAACCTGGAGGCCGAGAATGTTACTCCTGCCCCTGTCCGTTGGTGACCCCGGGCCTGGGCCTGGGTTCCAGGTTTGGGAACCCACCTCCCATCCTAGGGGACTTTTCCAGGCAGGATTGGGTTGGTGACCCAGGCAGGCATCCAGGACCATCTGCTCTGGCCCCTCTGTCAATACTGGTTGGGTTTTAGGGAAGGGGGCCAGTGTGATCAGGGGAAGCCCAGGCCACCACATTCCCTGTCCTCCCTGGTCCACCCACAGCATCGCGCCTGGGCCAGGCCCAAAAGTGTGTCCTTGTGACATATTTAGTGATTTGATTAGACAGAGGGTCACATCCACTTTCTTCCCCTCCAAATTTTAATATCAGGTTCATTTGTTCCGCTGACTGCAACTGAGCAACATTTACATCATTTACCCATTTATTCATTTACTCATGAAAATCTCCGTTGAGTAATTGTTTTGCCTTATTGGCACTTTTAATTCCACATTCCTCTTTTTCCAAAGGTCAATGGCTTGCTGGCTGACCAGGCCAGCTCGTGCACTCCCCAGGGAGAGACCTTTTGTAAAGAGAGAGGCTCGTTCACAATGGTTGGACTTCAGCTTTGAGGTTTTCTCTTCCCGTCTTGTCTTGGGTCGATACCTTGGAATTCCCAGGGCTCGGAGGGGTTCTTGCATTCTATTCTGCCGTCCTGTTTCCTGGCTTGATGTCTGAGCCATCTTATCCCACAGTGAGATGATTCTGTGTCCTCTGCTCATTCATTTCAAGTTGGTGCCTAAAGATGCGCTAGCACCAAGCTGGATATGAAGGTTTGGGGTGTGTGGGACTCTCATCTTTAATATGTTGGCAGAACGAGTGAAACCTGGCAAGGGTTCGGGTGCTTTGCTATTTGCTTTTGCCTGAAAGTGCACGGGAACAAAAGTGAATATTTGGCCAGTGATTCTGACGTGTAAAGTTGAAAAGTTGGTTATAAGTTTGTTTAAGAAGGATGTTAGCCGGGCATTGTGGTGGGCGCCTGTAGTCCCAGCTACTTGGGAGGCTGAGGCAAGAGAATCGCCTAAGCCCAGGAACTGGAGGTTGCTGTGAGCTGTGTGACACCCCGGCACTCCACTGAGGGCGATAAAGTGAGACTCTGTCTCTACAAAAAAAAGAAAAAGAAGATGAAGGCTCGGTACCAGTAGCTCAAGCGGCTAAGCCGTCAGTCACGTACACAGGAGGTGGTGGGTTTGAATCCAGCCTGGGCCCGCCAAACAACAATGACAACTACAATGAAATGGCACTGTAGTGGTGCCTGTAGTCCCAGCTACTTGGGAGGCTGAGGCAAGAGAATCGCTTAAGCCCAAGAGTTGGAGGTTGCTGTGAGCTGTGATGCCACGGCACTCTACCCAGGGCGACAGCTTGAGGCTCTGTCTCAAAAAAAGAAAAAAAAAAGAAAGAAAGAAGATGAAAATGATCTGGATAATTCGGTTCCAGGCAAGTCACTTCTGAGCTGAAATGTAGCAAATGCAGAGATGTAGAGCCTTGTGTGTTATCTGATGGCGACTTTCTCCACACAGCTGTGTTTGCTGCAGAAACTCACATTTCAGTGGGGAACATTGCATGAAATATGAAATGTGCTCTTTTTTTTTTTTTTTTTTTTTACAATTTAGTACTTTTAATAAAGGATTTGTGAGCAAAAAGCTTAAGTACAAGAACCACAAAAGGTATAGATAAAAAATATGGCCATAATCGCACGTCAAACCCTAGAAAATTCATTGCGTGGAGAACATTTGTAATTAGGAGAAGTTGAGAGAATTGAAAGGAAAATAATATATATACCCAGAATTCTAAAGGCATGAATCCTTTTAGCTGGGATCAGGGCTTCTGAGTTCTCGAGGGCGGGTTTTTTATTATAGTGGATGCTTTACTTAGAAGGATGTAATTTATTATCATTGAATTCACATGGTAACATGAAGTTGGATTTGGGTTTCTGGGAGAAGTTTACAATTAGCCCCCTCATAGATATTTATAGCTCTGAAAAAAAACCCCACTTGATGTTAAAATAACTTAAATATCTTCCCTTTTTTTGATTCATCTGTGAAATATTGCCTTTAAAAAAAAAATGATGGTTATTTCTAAGTGAGGCATGGCCGTTGTGTTGGGGACATGTGAGTAAGTGGGCATCATGCTTAGGTAGGCACTATTCCCAGGGCTAGAGGACGTTTAAAATAAGATACATCTAGGCTCAGCGCCTGTGGCTCAGCAGCTAAGGCGCCAGCCACATACACCAGAGCTGGCGGGTTCGAATCCAGCCTGGGCCTGCCAAACAACAATGACAACTACAACCAAAAAATGGCTGGGCCTTGTGGTGGGTGCCTGTAGTCCCAGCTACTTGGGAGGCTGAGGCAAGAGAATTGCTGAAGCCCAAGAGTTTGAGGTTGCTGTGAGCTGTGACGCCACGGCACTCTACCAAGGGCGACATAGTGAGACTCTGTCTCAAAAATAAATAAATAATTAATTAATTAAATAAAGAAGAGTCCTTTAAAAAAAAATAAGATGCATCTCTTCTGTGTCCTCAAGTATCCTGGTTGACCATGAGGGGTGTGCTTCACCTGTCCTCACTGGACACCCCTATTTGGGGTTTCACAGAAGGTGCCCCAGAGGCTTATTAGGAAGACTCCTTTTCTTTTTCTTCTTTCCCACTCCGCCCCATTCGGACGAGAGTCACCCTGACCCAGACACCTGTATATCCTGGGGTGGCTTGAGCACATTTAGAGATTGCCAGCGGGCTGTGCTCTCTATGGTTTTTTCCTTTTTCTGTTAAAACACAGTAAGAACTTGATTACGCGTTTCAGTACTTCTCAGCCTGACCCACAAGTAAAACCAGCAACAGTGACTGAGTTGCCGCGTGGTATTCATTGTCAATGCAGTGAGGTTGTGGTGTCTGACATTTCCTCCTCACTGGGGCGAAGCTTTTAGCGAGTTGCTCTTCTTACCCAGAAAGCAGGGTAACGTGGCCTCGCCATGCAGATGGGTTACGCATTCCTTTAACACTGGCACGCTCCC
>CAUYPK010007490.1:0-12500 GCA_963574355.1 Loris lydekkerianus | reverse complement strand
CCTGGAGGTAACCGTGGCCACACTTTTATTGGAGAAAGTCAAAGCCTTCCAGATCATAAGCCCCACAGCAGAGCATGCCAGCTGTGAGCCCTGGGTCTCAGCCATGCCTTAGCGAGGTAATAAAGCAGTGACAGACACAGGGTCCCGAAGCACTCACAAGGACCTTGCCCCAGACGGTGACACAGTCTCCATAGCCCCTGAGGCTTGGCTGGAGGCTGGGCTGCCCAGGGCCCAGATAGCAGGCAGGTGGTAAGACTCTGGCTGAGCTGGCCCTGCCTGGGCAAGGGACCTCAGCAAGAAAATCCTCTAGGAGTGACTGAGCTGTGCTCAGGGTTCATGTTCCCACCACTGTGTTCTGTCCTGTCTGGGCCAGGGCAGACATGTGAGCCTGGTCATACATGGCCTTGTTTCCCAGGAATCTCGGAGAAGCCTGCCCACTCTGCACCTGTCACAGGTGGCCCTCCTCTGGGCTCTGCCCTCCATTTCACCCCAACCTTCACACTCACCGCATTGTCTCCCCAAGTCTCCCAAGGCCGGGGATCCCCATCCAATACTGTCGCATTGCTACGAGGCTGGGAGTGTGACAGGGGTGAAGGTCTCACATGGGCTGTGGTTCCAGTGTTTCTGAGGGGCCTTGGCTCCGTCTGCCCTCGTCCCTACAGGTGTGGCCGCTTTGTAAGGAAAGCGATGTGAGATTGAGTCTCCCGACCGGAAGGCCTGCTCTTGGTCCTAAGTAAGACCTGGGAGGCCCACGGCCCGGGGAGAGGAGGCCCTGCCAGAGCTCTGCTGTCCCCTGTGGTGACTGCTCCAATGCTCCTTTGGGGCTGTGAACTCCAGACATTTGTCTCCAGTGCTCTCCCAGTTGGGGGCTCTGCACTGCTTGTGTCCTGAGCAAGTGTGTATGTGGGGGGCATGCTGTCTTCTGGGACTGCAGGACGAGGCTTCTGCCCACCTGCCGTGCAGACATCAGAGTGGAGGGTTTAGGGACCCTGACCCTCCATTGAAGGTAGCATCCCCGGAGGGTAGAATCCCAGGCAGGGCTATGGGGCTGTGGACAGACACTGGCGTGGGCTGTGATGTGGACAGGGCTCCCCTGAGTTCTGCTTCTGGGGCCCTGGTTCTGGGGACACTCTGCCTGCTGAGGGCAGTTTTGTTGTGGGTCAGCTACGTGTGTCAGATGCCTCCCACAAGACACCACATGCCTGGAGGGGTTCACTGTTCAGAAGGTCTTGCTGTGCTGTCCCTGCCCCCGCTGCATGCCCTGGGTGGGCTCCAGGCACCTGGGAGGGACAGCTCAGTGTTGGACTCATGCTATCAGGTCACTTTTCAGTTCTGACCCAAGTAACTTTCCCTGTGGGCCTGTGCAAAGGGCTCAGGTCCTGGCTCACAGAGCAGAGGGGCCCCTCTCCTGCCCCTCCAGGGACTGGGGCGTGGTGTTGGCGAGGTGGTCAGCCTAGCTTTCCTGGACTGAAGAGCCAGCAGGCATCAGATGGGCATCCAGGTGAGATGACCACACCAAGCCCTCTCTCTTGCCCGGGGGGAGGACTGTCTGCTTATCTGTTCACCTACACCAAGGATTTTCAACTGGTGTGCCATGACATGTTTTTAAAATTTTTTTTTATTAAATCATAACTTTGTACATTGAGGCATTTATGGGGTTCAGGGTACTGCTTCCATGTACAATGTGAAATGCTTACATTGAACTGAGTAACACATCCATCACAATTATACTCATTTCTTAATAATTTTGAAATGTACCATTGCATCAGGCACATTAGGTGAGGTCCCCAAAATACCTTCCCTCCTCCCATATCCCCCCAGCTTTCTCTCCTCTTCCCTCCTTCTTTCTGGACTATAGTTATGTTTTGACATTCCTATGAGTGTGTAGGTGATTATATATTGATTTCATAGTAGTATTGAGTACATTGGATACTTTTTTCCCCATTCTCGAGATACTTTACTAAGAAGAATATGTTCCAGCTCCATCCAGGTAAACATAAAAGATGTGAAGTCTCCATCTTTTTTAATGGCTGCATAGTATTCCATGGTGTATATATACCACAGTTTGTTAATCCAGTCCTTGGTGGATGGGTACTTGGGCTGTTTCCATGTCTTGCTTATTATGAATTGGGCTATAATAAACGATCTGGTACAACTGTCATTGTTGTAAAATGATTTTTTTTTTTTTTTTAAATTTTGCTTTCAATTTCAGCTGGTTTTCACAAGTCTTCTTAGTTTGAAGTTTTTTTTTTTTTTTTTAGAGACAGAGTCTCACTTTATCACCCTCGATAGATTGCTGTAGCGTCACAGCTCACAGCAATCTTCAACTTCTGGGCTTAGGCGATTCTCTTGCCTCAGTCTCCCCAGTAGCTGGGACTACAGGCGCCTGCCACAATGCCTGGCTATTTTTTATTTATTTTTTTTGGTTGTTGCAGTTTGGCCAGGGCTGGGTTTGAACCCACTACCCTCTGTATATGGGGCCAGCGCCCTACTCACTGAGCCACAGGTGCTGTCCTGAAGATTTTTTTTTTTTCTTTTTTTAAAATTTTCTTTCTTTTCCTTTCTTCCTTTAGTGATTCTCTTGCCCTTTGCCTCCCAAGTAGCTGGGATTACAAGTACCTGCAACAATGTCTGACTTTCTTTATTTTTTATTTTATTTTTTTGTTTGTTTTTTTGTTAAGACTGGTTTTCACTCTGGCTTCCTCTTGCTCATGCTGGTCTCGAACCTCCGTGGGGAGTACAGGTATGAGCCACCACACCCAGCCTGCAAAATGATTTTTGATTATCTGGGTATATACCTAGTAGAGGAATTGCAGGATTGAAGGGTAGGTCTACTTTTAGTTCCTTGAGTGTTCTCTATACTTCTTTCCAAAAGGATCCTATTAGCTTGCATTCCCACCAGCAGAGTAGAAGCATTCCCTTCTCTCCGCATCCATACCAACATTTATAGTTTTGGGATTTTGTGATGTGGGCTAATCTTACTGGAATTAGATGATATCTCAAAGTGGTTTTGATTTGCATTTCTCTGATGACTAAGGATGATGACCATTTCTTTAAGTGTTTGCAGGCCATGTGCCTGTCTTCATCAGACAAGTTTCTGTTCAAGCCTCTTGTCCACGTAGAAATGGGGTTATTTGGTTCTTTTCTTATTAATAACTTGAGTTTTCTGTAGATTCTAGTATCAGAACTTTGTCGGAAGCATGATCTGCAAAAATCTCCCATTCTGAAGATTGTCTGTTTGCTTTATTTACTGTGTTCTTGGCTGTGCAAAAGCTTTTTAGTTTGATCAGATCCCAGTAATGTATTTTTGGTGTTGCTTCAATTGCCCAGGGGTCTTTCTCATAAGATATTCTCCCAGGCCAATTTCTTTAACTATTTTCCCTGCACTTTATTCTAGTATTTTTATAGTTTCATATCTTAAGTTTAAATTTTTTATCCAGTGAGAAACAATTTGTGTTAATGGTGAAAGGTGGGGGTCCAGTTTCAGTCTTCTACAAGTCACAAGCCCATTCACCCAGCACCATTTGTTAAATAGGGAGTCTTTCCCCCACTGAATATTTTTGATCAGCTTGTGGAAGATCAAACAGTGGTAAGTAGCTGGGTTCATCTCTTGGTTCTCTATTCTATTCCATAAATACACCATTCTGTTTTTGTGCCAATACCATGCTGTTTTGATCACTGTCAATTTATAGTATAGCCTGAAGTCTGGTAATGTGATTCCTCCTGATTTGTTCTTATTTCTGAGTAATGTATTTGCTATTTGAGGTTTTCTTCTGATTCCATGTAAAATGAAGTACTATTTTTTCAAATTCTTTGAAGTATGACAATGGTGCTTTAATAGGGATTGCATTAAATCTGTAGATTGTTTTGGATAGTATGGACATTTTAACAATGTTGATTCTTCCCAGCCTGAGCATGGCATGTTTTTCCATTTGTTAACATCTTCAACTATTTCTTTTCTCAGAGTTTTCATAACTCTCCTTATAGAGATCTTTCATGTCCTTTGTTAGGTAAATTCCCAAATATTTCATCTTCTTTGGCACTATTGTAAAAGGAATAGAGTCCTTGATTGTTTTTTCAGCTTGACTATTGTTAGCATATATAAAATCTACTGACTTTTAAGTATCGATTTTGTATCCTGAGACGCTGCTGTATTCCTTAATCACCTCTAAGAGTTTTGAAGTTGAGTCCCTGGGATTTTCCAAGTATAGGATCATATCATCAACGAAGAGTGAGAGTTTGATCTCCTCTGACCTTATTTGGATACGCTTGATCACCTTCTCTTGCCTGATTGTGATGGCTAAGACTTCCTTTACTATGTTGAATAGCAGTGGAGACAGTGGGCATCCTTGTCTCATTCCTGATCTGAGTGGAAATGTTTTCAATTTTACACCATTCAATATGATATTAGCTGTGGGTTTGCTGTAGATGGCCTCTATTAATTCAAGAAATGTCCCTTCTATGCCTATTTTCTTAAGAATTCTGATCATGAAAGAATGCTGTATATTATCAAAGGCTTTTTCTGAATCAATTGAGAGAATCATATGGTCTTTGTTTTTTATTTTATTGATGTGATGTATTATATTTATAGATTTGCATATGTTGAACCAACCCTGTAACCCTAGAATAAAGCCAACTTGATCATGGTGTATAATTTTTTATCTTCTTTGGCAAATGTATTGTTGTGTTGTTGAATTCTGTTTGCTAAGATCTTATTGAATTTTTGTATCAATATCATTAATGAGATCATTATCTCTTTTAATAGCTTGAGCAACTGCTCAGAAGTCTGCATACCACACACCTCACTAGGGCACCAAGTGTGGCTGGCCGCTTTCTGAGGTGGCCCTTAATGGACCCCACCTCCTGGAAGCCATGCCCTGTGTGACCCTCTACCCTTGAGTACAGGCTTGACTTGGAACTTATATCTAAGGAATAGATGGCACCAAAAGTAATGGGGTGTCATTTGTCAGATTAGGCATGCTTCCGCATTGCTAGCACTTTCTCCTGCCCTCGGTCTCTTTGGGGAAGCCAGCTGCCATGTTGTGGTGCCCCTTGTGGAGTGTCCTGCAGAAAGGAACTGAGTGTGACCTCCAGGCAACAGCCAAAGACGAACAGAAGCCCTCAGTTCAACACCCTGTGAAAAACAGAATCCCACCATCAACCATATGAGGGAGCTTAGAAGGGCAACCTGCCCCAGCTAGTGGCCACTTCAAGACAGACCCTAAGCTTAAGGACCCACTTACTTTGTACCAAGAAAGTGACCCACAGAAACTGTAGATTAATAGATGTGTTATTTGGCCAGGCCTGGTTGCTCATGCCTATAATCCTAGCACTTTGGGAGGCTGAGGAAGGTGGATTTCTTGAGCTCAAGAGTTCAAGAACAGCCTGAGCAAGAGTGAGACCCCATCTCTACTACAAATAGAAAAACTAACCAGATGTTTTAGCGGGCTCAGTGGGCACCTATAGTCCCAGCTACTCAAGAAGCTGAGGTGGAG
The DNA here is from genome assembly GCA_963574355.1 of Loris lydekkerianus. Classification (NCBI taxonomy): domain Eukaryota; kingdom Metazoa; phylum Chordata; class Mammalia; order Primates; family Lorisidae; genus Loris; species Loris lydekkerianus. The sequence goes on along the minus strand of CAUYPK010007490.1, from coordinate 7,005 downwards.
GATCACTTGAACCCACAAGTTTGAGGTTGCTGTGAGCTATGATGACACCATATAACTCTATCCCAGGGTGACAGAGTGAGACCTCTGCCTCAAAAAAAATAAAAAAAATTGAGAAATCTTATTGAAAAAGAATTATTAAAACAAAAAAAAAAATGTTATCTTAAGCTGGCTAACTTTTGGAGTAATTTTTTATACAGCAGTACATAGCTAATACACCAAGTAATCTCAGCTCTGCACACCTTTTCATTTCAGCATACATAGCCCAGAAACCAAAAATAATTAAAATTAATTCTAAGCTTCGCTGATGTTTTGTGAAGTACATATGACATATGCTGTGTCAAAAATGCCCCTTTTACCATAGCACTGCACCTTTTCTGTCTCATAGACAATGGCTGCTCTAAAGCTTTTCTCTTTGTACCTCATTCTCAACTGCCTACTGAAAGTTGCCACCAGAACTAGGTGAAGACTCTTCTCCTGTCTTCTACTCTCCCTTTCCTTCTGAGTCTATTCTTTCTTCTTTCTGACAGGTCTGTGTCTAATACAAATCACCAGGGTCTCAGTTTTGCCTCTTGAGGCTCTGACAAACCAAATGAACAGGGCTGAGAAAGACTGCCTTTGGGTTTGTCTCAGAGAGCTTGGTGCAGGACACTCAGGAGATACTCACTTGATCCTATTGACACCAACAATGAGTTTGGGCAATAATCTGAGCTTCTCTGAGAACATGCAGAAATGCCATGGTGTCTGGGCTTCGGCTTGGGACAGAACAATCAATCTTTGGAGAAGTAACAGCTTCTGGAAAATTTTAAGGGTGTCAACCACCACTTTATAAAGAAATTGGGACCTCTGGAGTGAAATTTTCCTTTAATAATATTGTTTTTTCTCTTTCTATTTGTGATTACATTGGGGTTGGGACAGGTGGGGTGAAGTGCAGATATTTTTTATTTAAAGATATTTTGTAGGCTCATGAGTTAGATAAGGGTTTTGTTCTAGAGCTAAATTATTAAAAATAAGAATTTCTCAGACAGAAAGAGTACCAAGTTCTGCCAAGACCAAATTTCTCAAAGCCAGTGTCTGGCTGAAAATTTGCTACAATTCTAATTTGAGGGCTTTCAGATAACTCTGAGCGTACTCCAACAGGCTGTGTGGAGTCATTATCTCCCCTAAGTAGATGCATTTCTAACAGCAAGCAATTAAATAGCTTATTGTAGGCAAGAAGACTGCTGTAAATTAGCTAACCCCATTACTTTCATTGCACTGCTTAACTGGCCCTAAAGGACAGGCGTAAGGAGGTGGAGGAAATGCTTTACTGCTGAGACCAGAGAATGGCTTACATGTCAAGACTCAGCCTCAGAAAGGTCTGTGTATAGAGGAAGTACCATTATTGCCCAAAATGCCACCACTTTTAATTCAAACAAGGATTCTCTTGTGTTATTTTCAGGAAGATAATGGAATCTGTGAGGACAAGAATGATAGCCTTCATCTGAGAACATTTTCTAAGATGTTCTGTCTTTATCTGAACCATCATTTTCTAATCTCTTGAGAGAAGAGCTAATGATACTCACATGCTAGAAGTCACCACAAGCATTGTCATGCACCTAGAGCTCCTAGCTCAAGTTCTGGCATCTAGTAGCATCTTGATATACCCATAAACCCATATCCATAAACTGAGGAATGAGAGAGTATCACAAGAAGGTGATGTAATTAACCAGACAAATGTACCTTCATTGTTGTGTGTCAGAAATCATTTCCAATAGACACAGAGCATCAAAATGCATCACCAAGAAGAACAATATTTTTATAATATGTTCTGCTGGTATGAAATCAAATGTAGTGAAACTAACTGATATGTATGCTTATATATATGGCTATTTTCTAGATGGGCAAACTGAATAATATTTCAGGGGTTAATTTGCAACAACTATTCACTAGTATATAATAAAGCTTTTATAATTATAATAATAATCTTGTGAGTACACAGCATTTGCCAGGGACTATAAGATATATTATCTCTTTACATATTTTCAGCAACCACATTTTTAAGTTGGGGACTATTAAGCTCTTTTAACAGAGGAGGAAATAGAGGCTCAGAGAAGTTAAGTGATAATGATCAGTGAGGGGGGGTGGAGACAAGATGGCTGACTGAAGCCAGCTTTCCACAGAGGCTCCCATCCAGAAGGAGAGTTAAAGGACAAAAATTTAGCAAGTAACCTGGCTGATTAGAGCTGCCCCAAAGAGAGGGTTGAAGAACGCACATCAACCCTGCTGAGGCGAGCTGTGACCCCAAGGATACAAACAAAAGATGGCTGAGATGTCAGAAATTGAACTCAGAATTTGGATTGCAAACAAGATTAATAGAATAGAGGAAAAGTTGGAATTAGAAATGCGAGGAGCAATTCAAAAGTTGGAATTAGAAATTCAAGGAGCAATTCAAAAGTTGTCTCAAGAATTCAACGAATTTAAAGACAAACCAAAGAAGATTTTGACACATTGAAGCAAGAATTTGCAGTCCTCAAAGATCTCAAAAATACAGTAGAATACCTCAGTAACAGTGGAGCAAGCAGAAGAAAGGGTTTTTGACATTGAAGACGAAGCTTCTGATGCTCTCAAACTCTCAAAGAGGAAGAGAAATGGAGAGCAAAAATGAATCATTCTCTCAGAAAGCTCTGGAATAATTCAAAGAAGGCTAATATCCACCTCATTGCAATCCCTGAAAGTGATGAAGTGCCTTCGCAAAGCATAGAGGCTGTTTTCCATGAAATTATGGAAGAGAATTTTCCAGACATGCCCAGAGATTCTGAAATTCAGATAGCACACAGTTTCACAACCCCAGCACAACTCAACCCAAATAAGACATCCCCCAGGCACATCATAATTAACCTCACTAAAATTAATCTGAAGGAGAAAATTCTGAAAGCAGCCAGACGTAAGACAACCATAACCTAAAAAAAAAAAAAAAAAACCTACAAAGGGAAGAATATTAGAATGACTGCAGATCTGTCTGCTGAAACCTTTCAAGCCAGAAAAGGGTGGTCATTGACTTTTAATCTCCTAAAACAAAATAACTTTCAACCTCGGATCCTGTATCCAGCTAAACTGAGTTTCATTTATAATGGAGAAATTAAATACTTTAATGACATTCACATGTTGAAGAAATTTGCCATAACCAAATCAGCTCCTCAGAATATTGTCAGACCTAGCCTCCATAATGACCAGCCCAATACTCTACCACAAAAGTAAACTTACTCAGAAACTTTTGATCAAATACAAATTCCACAGTGGTGAAAGGATTAAAAATTTCCATTGGACTTTCAAAAAACTAGATACCCAAAATTTTACCACACTTATCAATATTCTCCATTAATGTGAATGGCTTAAACTGTCCTCTAAAGAGGCACAGGTTGGCTGACTGGATACAAAAACTCAGGCCAGATATTTGCTACATACAAGAATCTCATCTGACCTTAGAAGATAAATATAGACTCAGAGTGAAAGGATGGTCATCCATATTTCAGGCAAATGGAAAACAGAAAAAATCAGGTGTTGCAATTCTATTTGCAGATACAATAGGCTTTAAACCAACAAAAGTGAGGAAGGATAAGAATGGTCACTTCATATTCGTTAAGGATAATACTCAATATGATGAGATTTCAATTATTAATATTTATGTACCCAACCAAAATGAGCCTCAATTTATAAGAGAAACTCTAACAGACATGAGCAACTTGATTTCCTGCAGCTCCATAATAGTCAGAGATTTGAACACTCCTTTGGCAGTGTTGGATAGATCCTCCAATAAAAAGCTGAGCAAAGAAATTTTAGATTTAAACCTAACCATCCAAAATTTGGATTTAACAGACATCTACAGAACATTTCATCCAAACAAAACTGAATATGCATACTTCTCATCAGCCCACAGAATATACTCCAAAATCGATCATATCTTAGGTCACAAGTCTAACCTCAGTAAATTTAAAGGAATAGAAATTATTCCTTGAATCTTCTCAGAGCACCATGGAATAAAAGTTGAGCTCAGTAACAACAGGAATCTGCATACTCATACAAAAACATGGAAGTTAAATAACATTATGCTGAATGATAGCTGGATCAGAGATGAGATTAAGAAGGAAAGTGCCAAACTTTTGAACAAAACGACAATGAAAAGATGAATTATCAGAACCTCTGGGATAGTTCAAAGGCAGTCCTAAGAGGGAAATTTATAGCACTGCAAGTTTTACTCAAGAGAACAAAAAGAGAGAAAGTTAACAACTTAATGGGACATCTCAAACAACTGGAAAAGGAAGAACATTCCAACCACAAACCCACTAGAAGAAAAGAAATAACCAAAATTAGAGCAGAATTCAATGAAATTGAAAACAAAAAAATTATACAACAGATCAATAAATCAGAAAGTTGGTTTTTTGAACAGGTCAATAAAATAGATAAACCTTTGCCTAAACTAACCAGGAAAAAAAGAGCAAAATCTCTAATTTCATCAATCAGAAATGACAAAGACGAAATAATAACACACTCCTCAGAAATTGAAAAAATCCTTTATGAATATTACAAGAAACTTTATTCTCAGAAATATGAAAATCTGAAGGAAATTGACCAATACTTGGAAGCATGTCACCTTCCAAGACTTAGCCAGAATCAAGTGGAAATGTTGAACAGGACAATATCAAGTTCTGAAATAACATCAACCATAGAAAATCTCCCAAAAAACAAAAGCCTGGGAACAGATGGCTTCATATCAGAATTCTACCAAACCTTTAAAGAGGAACTAGTACCTATATTACTCAATCTTTTCCAAAATATAGAAAAAGAGTACTACCCAACACATTCTATGAAGCAAACATCACCTTGATCCTCAAACCAAGAAAAGACCCAACAAGAAAATTATAGACAAATATCACTAATGTACATAGATGCAAAAATATTCAACAAGATCCTAACAAACAGAATCCAGCAACACATCAAACAAATTATATATCATGACCAAGTCGGTTTTATCCCAGGGTCTCAAGGCTGGTTCAATGTACATAAATCTATAAATATAATTCAGCACATAAACAAACTAAAAAACAAAGACCATATGATTCTCTCAATTGATGCAGAAAAAGCTTTTGATAATATCCAGCATCCCTTCATGATCAGAACACTTAAGATAATTGGTATAGAAGGGACATTTCTTAAACTAATAGAGGCCATTTACAGCAAACCCACAGCCAATATCATATTGAATGGAGTTAAATTGAAATCATTTCCATCCAGATCAGTAACCAGACAAGGCTGCCCATTGTCTCCACTGCTCTTTAACATTGTAATGGAAAGTTTAGCCATCACAATTAGGGAAGAAAAGGCGATCAAGGGTATCCATATAGGGTCAGAAAAGATCAAACTTTCACTCTTCGCAGATGATATGATTGTATATCTGAAAAACACCAGGGATTCAACTACAAAACTCTTAGAGGTGATCAAGGAATACAGCAGCATCTCAGATTACAAAATCAACATTCATAAATCAGTAGCCTTTATATACACCAACAATAGTCAAGCTGAAAAATCAATTAAGGATTCTATTCCATTCACAGTAGTGCCAAAGAAGATGAAATACTTGGGAGTTTATCTAACAAAGGATATGAAAGATCTCTATAAAGACAACTATGAAACTCTAAGAAAAGAAATAACTGAAAATGTTAATGAATGGAAAAACATACAATGCTCATGGCTGGGAATAATCAACATTGTTAAAATGTCCATACTACCCAAAGCAATATGCAATTTTAATGCAATCCCTATTAAAGCTCCACTGTCATACTTCAAAGATCTTGAAAAAAATAATAGTTTGTTTTATATAGAATCAGAAAAACCTCGAATACCCAAAACATTACTCAGAAATAAAAACAAAGCAGGAGGAGTCATGCTACAAGATCTCAGACTATACTATAAATTGATAGGGATCAAAACAGCATGGTACTGGCACAAAAAAAGAGAAGTAGATGTCTGGAACAGAATAGAGAACCAAGAGATGAACCCAGCTCCTTACCATTATTTGATCTTTGACAAGCCAATTAAAAACATTCAGTGGGGAAAAGATTCCCTATTTAACAAATGGTGCTGGGTGAACCTTCTGGTGACCTGTAGAAGACTAAAACTGGACCTACACCTTTCACCATTAAGTAAGGTAGACTCACTGGATTAAAGATTTAAACTTAAGACATGAAACTATAAAAAATACTAGAAGAAAGTGCAGGGAAAACACTTGAAGAAATCAGTCTGGGCGAATATTTTATGAGGAAGACCCCCCAGGCAATTGAAGCAGCTTCAAAAATATACTACTGGGACCTGATCAAACTAAAAAGCTTCTGCACAGCCAAGAACACAGTAAGTAAAGCAAGCAGACAGCCCTTAGAATGGGAGAAGATATTTGCAGGTTATGTCTCTGACAAACATAACCAACAGTTTAATAACCAGAATCCACAGAGAACTCAAACGTATAAGCAAGAAAAGAACAAGTGATCCTACCACAAGCTGGGCAAGGGACTTGAAGAGAAAATTCTCTGAAGAAGACAGGCGCATGGCCTACAGACATATGAAAAAATGCTCATCATTCTTAATCAGAGACATGCAAATAAAAACTACAGAGACATGCAAATCAAAACTACTTTGAGATATCATCTAACTCCAGTAAGATTAGCCCATATCACAAAATCACAACACCAGAGATGTTGGCATAGATGTGGAGAAATGGGAACACTTCTACACTGCTGGTGGGAATGCAAATTAATACATTCCTCCTGGAAAGATGTTTGGAGAACACTTAGAGATCTAAAAATAGACCTGCCATTCAATCCTACAATTCCTCTACTAGGTATATACCCAGAAGACCAAAATCACATTATAACAAAGATATTTGTACCAGAATGTTTATTGCAGCCCAATTCATAATTGCTAAGTCATGGAAAAAGCCCAGGTGCTCATCGATCCACTAATGGATTAATAAAT
>CAUYPK010007489.1:0-28688 GCA_963574355.1 Loris lydekkerianus | reverse complement strand
AACTTTTTAAACAGGGGGCCAGTTCACTGTCCCTCAGACCGTTGGAGGACTGAGAGGTTGCACGGTGGATTACATTCATAGTACCCAAAGACAGGTAAGATCACTCTGCATTCAGTCAACCTAAGACAGGGACCAAACCATTGATGTTTGTATCCCCATGATGGGTAAGACTGAAACTGCAAGAGCAGACAACCTAAGACAGGGGCTATGTTTATCCTCCATACAAAAAACAAAAGAGGGAATTGTTGGGCCCTGCCATGTGCCTGAGGCCTAGTGCAACTTCCGGAGCCTGACTAGAAGTAGATCCATTGAGCTACTTCTGCGTAGCAATGACTCAGCAAGGCCCAGCTTGAAACTGCCTCTACCTAGATACAGCCAAAGTGATACCATGCCATTGGCCCAACCCTGTCACACACCTCATCCCCCGCCTTCTTTCCCCGCCCCTTCCCCACGCTCTATATAAGCGGCTGCTTGATGCAATAAAGTTGAGTTCCTGTTTAAAAAAAAAAAAAATTCATTGAGTAAGATATGAGGAATTATAATATGTTTTATTGAGTTGCATTCACAAAAAATATGCTTTCTGTAGAGGAGGTCTGTATAAGAATTTCAGATAATTCTTTATATTTGTCTATATGCTATAGACAAAGATTATCCATGCATTAAATCTGAAAGTATAAAAGTTAAAAAAAAAAACAAAAAAAAAAAACTATGAACAAATTCCTATGCACACTGCACATAACCTTATTTTGAAGTAAAAAAACAAATATAATCACACTGCCTCTTGTGGCCCATGGGCCGTAGTTTGAGGACCCCTGTGAGCATCTGTAACAGAGGAAGGTGTGTGCCAAGGAATACACAGTCTTTCTTCAGTACAGTGGTACATGTAGTTGAGCTTTGGCCAATGGGATTTGAAAAGATAATTTCACAGTCACTTCTATACTTGACCATGAAGACTATCTCTCTTCCATTCTTCCATTTCTCTCTCTCTTTCTCTCTCTCTTTTTTTTTTTTTTTTCAGGAAGAGTCTCACTATGTCACCCTCAGTAGAGTGCTGTTGCATCACAGCTCACAGCAACCTCAAACCCTTGGGCTTAAGCAATTCTCTTGCCTCAGCCTCCCTAGTAGCTGGGATTACAGGTGCCCACCACAACATCCAGGTATTTTTTGGTGGCAGTTGTCACTGTTGTTTGTTTAGCTGGCCCGGGCCAGGTTCGAACCCACTAGCCTTGGTGGATGTGATTGGCGCCATAACCTCTGTGCTACGGCCCGAGCCTCTCTTCCTTTTTCTCTAGAGAACTGTGACTAACATCAGGTGTCTCAGCGATAACAAAAGGCAAAGTATGCACATACCATAAATACAAAACACAAGCTGCCTTGAAGCTGTTCAATATGTAGTAGATTTTGATTGGAATGAAAAATAAAACTTTATTGTATTAAACCACCAAGATTGCATGTTCATGGGATCTTCCATGGGAAGACCTAGTGTATCTTGAGTGTACAACTTTATTTGATAATTTCTTAAATAATTTCATGGAAAAAATAAACTGACAAGTCAAAACCACTGTACATGAAAAGCAAAACTGTCTTTTCAAAAGATAATATAGTAAGTTGAACTCATATTGTCAGAACAGCAAGAAAAATAAAGTTAACATGAAACAGTAAATATATACACTATATATATATGTATATATATATATATATATATTTGTGTATGCACGCATATTCAGTGTGCATGTGTGTATATACAAATAGAGAGGAGAAAGATACTATTGGTATTAAAGAGGTTAAAATTATTGAAATAAAGAATAAAATAATTCTATAGTTACATAAATATGACTGTAAAATGAACAAGTGTATGAAGAAATAGATTAATAACCTCTGCTTAAAAGTAACAGAAGAAAAGAGGACTAAAATGAAGGAATAGGAAATTATTTGAGTATGTATTGATGATAAATTGTAGAGAATTAAAGAAAAAGATATGATTGAAAAAAATGCCAAAGATGGAAAATAGGAAAATCCATTCAGACATATTATAGTAAGTTTTAATAATAATATAGGCAGAGATAAAATAATCAATAATACTCAAGAGAAAGAACAGATTACCTGAGAGGAACAAAAATCATATAGACAACAATTTTTCAAATAACCTGATATACAAAAACAGCTAAGTATAAGTTTGTGTGAATATGTGGTTTTAAGTAAAGACAGTAAGATATTTGAAATTAGATATTTTACATCATGCCATGCTATTAGATACATTTGAGAGCATACTAAAAATCCAAGAAGCATATTAGAGCTTAACAATATTAGTCAAGAAAATACACAATAAAAACAATATTTAGGGTTCTTTGCATAATACAATACATATTCAGGAGATGCACTAGGATTTTTGTAAAATATGTGTGGAAAGCTATCTTTGTAGAATTCATTATTACTGTTTACAAAATAGCTTGGTTCAAGGAAAAAATAATTTATACCAATCATAATTCAGAACTGAAATTCCAGAAAATATCTAAAGATGTGAGGGGAGGCCTACAATAAAAAGTACATGGAATTAGATAAAGGAATTAGTCTTGTGAAAGACAAGATATAAATATTAGTGTGGTTGAAAAACCTATATGGGTTTATTTACCAATATTTAAGTTTGGGTCTTCAGGAAGGGCAATCCACATAAGAAGATCAGAAGACACGATCTATCCAGTGTAAAAGAGAAAATAAAAAATGAACAAGTGGAAAAAACAGAGCAAAAGAAAGTACAACAAAGTTGAGGTTAAACGTCCAATTAAAAAAAAAAAAGAAGATATCTTCAGGGGCACAATGAAATGAGATCTTCAAGACACAGAATTAAAACAAGCAAAAACACAAACAAAAATGCATAAAAATGAATACTAAGTACATAGCTACTCAAATAATCTACATAAAATATTAGTTGAGTATAAAATATATATCTGTGTACTCTGACTTGTTCATTTTATCTAGAGATAAATGCATATTCAGACATTCTGATATGCATTTATGCATTTATCTTAATATGCATATAGTGGCATATTTTGAAGCAAAGGTTGAATATAATAAACACAGTAAATATTTCTTTAATCCTTAAATTATGAAATTCTTAAATTTCAGTAGAATTTGTTCTAATTTTTTTATCCCATGGGAATTTTTTGTGGATTTTGAAAAATCAGGCCATTTTGATGTACACTTTTGGCTGTTAATTGAAATTTCAGTTAGCGCTTAACTATCGTATTAATCTGCTCCTCCGCTTGGACTTGGCTCACACAAACAGTAGATATGCATGTGTCTATATGTTCTTCTGTGTTTAATTAATTGTCAGTCTATCATGCCATGTAATTTTTAAGGAGATATAATTTTAATAAACATAATTCATGAATTATTTTACGAGCTATAAATGGAGTGGAATTTGTATAGACTAAAAAACAAAATCTCCATCCGTAGAAAGAGAATGAACACATTGATTTCTAAAAATGTTTTTGAGAAGCCATTTTATTTCTTAAATTAAAATTGACAATGCATTATAATTTATTTTTGGTTATGTTCATCTAAAACAAAGGAAAGGTTTTTTTTCTCCCTTTGTTGTAATTTTTCTTTTTATTTGGAATTATATTAGTCATTCTAAGACAGAATTAGAGAAAAAGGGAGATGTCTTACAACGAAATCAATGTGTTTGTTAGAAGTTCTCTGAACTGCACAGAGGTTGCAAATGTCAAAGTTTAACATAGTGCGTAGAATTAATTTTTTTAACACTGATTGAAATTTAAGTATTTTGTGATTTTATATTAATCTGCTTGGACTACCATAGCAAAACAGCTTAGACTGGGTGACTTAACAGAAATTTATTTAGTTACTCTTATAAGTCACAGTTCTGGAGATTTGGAAATCTAAAATCAACAAATTAGGTTTCTGATGAGAGCTTTCTTCCTGGTCAGCAGACATCTTCATTCCTATGTGTAGAGAGGAAAAAGGGAGTTAGAAAGAGAGAGAATGCGAATCTTTTTCTTAAAATAATTCCATAGGTCTATCAGATTAGAACCCCGTCCTAACAAGCTAATTTAACTTTAATTACCTCCCAAAGACACTAACTGGAGATATAGTCAACACCTTGGGAGTTAGGGTTTCAACACATGAATGGGGGAAGAGTGTGGGAGGCACACAATTTAGTTTATAGCACAGTTCATTTAGTATATTTTAAAATATGTAGATGAAGTTATATTCATAATCCAAATATATATTTACAGGTAAAGAGAATAATGTATCTCATTTCATCAAATAATAGATTTCTGATGCCATAGGGTTATTACAAATCACTTTACACAACCATTTCATAAAAAGGAAACATGGGGCTGATTACTTCTAGTAACCATCCACAATGTAATTTAAAATTTTAATTATCAGTGTAATTTTATTTTTGATGTATACTTAGAATTTATACTTAACATAAACTTCTAACATTTTAAGAAATCTAACTCTAAATATAGCCATATAACTGTTGAAATTAGCCAATCTTAAGTATATATCAACCAAAGTTATCCTAAGCATTCATTTTAAACTAGCTAGATTTCTCTGCATTGCTAGGCAGAATAAGGGAGCATTGGCAAACCAATTAATAACTCAATAATTTATCCTTAGGTGACTATCTAAGGATATAATTTGGGTCAAATGATATAATTACATAAAATTGAGAATTATATTCAAATTATTATTTGTTTGATTCTCCCCAGGTGTTTTAATACATTGCCTATGTTCTTCCTCATTGGAATCAAGATAAAATGCATGGTATTTCACTCAGCCTTACCATTTCGGAAGTTTAACTGTCATCTCTGTTCTTTTCTTACAGGAGTGTAACAGAAAGTAAGCTCTTCAAATCTATGATGCCCAATAGAATGTTTGTTATGATTCACAAAGAGATAAAGAGCTCGTGAGAATGTAAACCACTTGGTGAATAAATACACTATTTTTTTCAGGTAACTTTTGCACTTTGTCTTAACAAGATTTTCCCAAAAGTAAAAATATATTTACGCTTTCTCTCAAGCTCTTTATCTCATATTGGACAGTAGCACATAGTTCAAAAAATAGCTTCTTTGAGTAGCCCTAGTGTACAATTTCTAACATAATCTTTAATTTAGTTAAATTCTACCCAGCTGTGTTAACTTGATATAGTAAAAGACGGTCATACAAAGAGATAATACTTGATTTATGTAGATTTCCAAGTTCTGTCTTTTTTATTAAATTTCTTCATGAGATTTCCAAATAACACCCAGTGAAGTATTATCAAAAAAGAAACAAATACAAAATTCCAGAAGCAGTATTAGGACAGCCTTAGGCAAGAAATAACTTATAGGCCACCTTACTTTTTCCAAAAATGTATATTGCAAGCACTGAATCTAATACCCTCAGGCAGCAAAATCAAATTCCTTATATTAGAAAGTTTTACAAACAGTTGTAGTTGGTTGGTTTCACTTACAAAGTAGCAGAGATTTTGCTGTTTGCACATTTTAATACTGGATTTTCAACAGGATAATACTGATTTAAATTCATTCTGGTATTTGAATGCTTTAGGACAATTCATTTGAGGGCACGTACAAATTTTAGAAATAGTGATTTTTGGACATGACATTTTTAACTAGTTGGGGCTTCAGTATAAATACAATTGAAAAAGTGAAATTCAAGTATGTGATATTTTCTACCAATAAATTTAAAAGGACGAGAGGCCCAATATAGATTGGCATGACTGGACCTCAATAAGACCTTATTTTCCATTCTGTATACATCTTATTATGGAAGCTTTAAGTTTAGGGACATAAAAATCCACCAATACAGCAAATAAACTATATTGAGATTTCAAGGTCATTCCTACTTTCCTATACTAGATAAATAAGGCCTGAAAATTGTATAAGACATTTCTAATAAATATAATATACAGTCAGTTTGTATCTCTGAAAGGTTGGTTGCAAGATCTCCCACAGGTGTTCAAATACCTAATATAAAATGCATAGTATTTTCATATAAACTATATACATTCCCTTGTACAATTTGAAATAAATCATCTCTAGGTTACTTATGATACCTAATGCAATATAAATGCTATGTAAATAGTGTATTTATATGTCTAGATATAAATATAAGTGTATGAAATAGTATAGTATTGGCATAAAACAGATATTTAGGTCAGAGGTCCTCAAACTTTTTAAACAGGGGGCCAGTTCACTGTCCCTCAGACTGTTGGAGGGCCAGACTATAGTTCAAAAAAAAAAAAAAATATGAACACATTTCTATGCACACTGCACATATCTTATTTTGAAGTAAAATAAACAAAACAAAACGGGAACAAATACAATCACACCACCTCATGTGGAGTTTGAAGACCCCTGATTTAGATCAATGAAACAAAATAGAAAAACAAGAAATATATCCATGTGTTTATGGCCCACTCATCTTAGCAAGCCTGCCAAGAACAAAAATGGGGAAAAGACAATCCCTTGAATAAATTGTATTAGGAATACTGGACATTATATACACAAAAGAATGAAATTGTACTCTTATTTCACATCACATATAAAAATCTACTTAAAGTGTACTGAAAACTTAAATGTAACACCTGAAACTGTAAAACTACTAGAAAAAAAAAAAAAAAAAGGAGAAAATTCTCTTGACGTTGGTTGACACTGGTGTTGGTTACATTTTTGGTTATAAAACCAAAGCACAGGCTAGAAAAGCAGAAATAGATCACACCCAACCAAAAAGCTTCTACACATAAAAATCAATAATCAACAGTGTGAAAAGGCAATCTATGGGCCAGGAGAAAATATTTTCAAACACATTATTGATAAGGGATTCATTTTAAAGATATTTAAAGAAATCCTAAAACTCAATAGAAAAAAATTACCCTGTTAAATAATAGGCAAAGGACCTTAATATACGTGTGCATTGCTCAAATGAAGATATACAAATGGCCAATAGGTATATTAAAAAAATGTTCAACTCCATTAATCATCAGGGAAATGTAAATCAAAACCAGAATGAGATGTCTCCTCATTCCTGTTGGTATGGCTGTCAAAATGACAAAACACAAACAAAGGGTTGGTAAGGATGTAGAGAAAAGAGAACTTTGTACACTCTGCATAGGCATGTAAATTGCCATAGCTATTTGGAAAACAGCATGAGTGCTTCACCCAGGTTTAAAATATAGCTACCATCTCATCCAGGAATCCCACTTCTGGGCATTCACAGGAACTTCAATATTGTGAGAAGACGTCAGTGTCTGCACTCCATGTTCACTGCACAGCCACTCACAGTAGCCGACATATGGAAATAACCTAAATGTCCACTGATGAATGAATGGATCAAGAAAATGTGGTGTACACACACACAATGGAATATGATCCACAATAAAAAGAGCACATGAGTCTGTCATTGGGGGCAACATGGATGGTACTGGAGGACATTTTGCCAAGTAACATAAGCCTGAGGCAGAAAGACAACTACTGTGTCATTTCCCTTATGTGGAGGCTTATAAAAGCAGAAACTAACATGTTAGTTTTCAGATGCTGAAGGCAGGGGTTTAGGGTGTGATTCTGGTCAAATTGCACAAAGTTGCAGTCATGTAGGATAAACAATTCTAGAGATAAGAGGTACAGATTGTTTGTATAGTTAACAACACTCTTGTATACTTCAAAATTGCTAAAAGGGTTAGGATGGGGGAAGGGTGATCTGGGTGCTCAGGATTGTAGGGAAAATATCTGCTCTTGTGTTCCAGGTGGCATAGGCTCAGTGGTGGGACCTCGATAGTGAAGGAGGACTGGGACTTAGTGACTGCTCTCCCGTGGGATACGATGAGAAGACTTTTCAACCCTGTTCACTGGGGAGCTAGTCGCCCACCACTGTGCTCCCAGCTTGGGGAGAAAGGTCTCCCTTCCTCTTGGAGCTGGGTTCTTACCTTCTGTTTTTTTTTTTTGTTGTTTTGTTTTGTTTTTTTTCACTTTCTTGTTTCTACTGCATGATTCAGGCTGGGTAATGCATACCTCACACAGTCCTCTCAGAGAGCAGTTCCTTGTATTTGGCTTCCATCCTCTTCAGTCCCATATCTCTTCCTTTGGACAAGAGACTCTGGCAAAAGCTGTTTCTAGTCGGCCATCTTCCCACAATCCTCAGGTAGGGCCAGCATGGGGAGAACACGTAAAGATATTGTCTTGGGAAAAATCTTTATGAAGAAGACCCCCTAGCAATTACAGCAACACCAAATATAATTAACTGGGATTTGATCAAGCTAAAAAACTTTTGCACAGCTAGGAGTACCATAAACAAAGCAAAGAGACAGCCTTCAGAATGGGAGATTTTTGCATATTATGAATATGACAAAGTCCTGATAACTAGAATCTACAGAGAACGTAAACAATAAGAAAAGTGCAAACAACCCTGTCTATAAGTGGACAAGAGACTTGGACAAAAACTGTCTCCAAAGACGACAGATGAATGGCCAAAAAACATGAAAAAATGCTTGTCTTTGATCATCAGAGAAATGCAAGTCCAAACCACTCTAAGATATCACCTAACCCCAGCAAGATTAGCCCACACCACAAAGTCACAAAATATCAGATGCTGGTGTGGATGTGGAGAGAAGGAAGCACTTCTACATTTCTGGTGGGATTGTAAACTACTACAGCGTTTTTGGAGAGAAGTATAGAGAATCCTGAAAGATCTAAAAATAGACCTTTCATTTGACCCTGCAATCCCATTACTAGGGATCTACCTTTGATATTTACTCACAAGTTAATTTTAGATAGAGTAAGTTAGGTAAGATTTAAATAATGGTAAAGTTTATAGATGAAGTGCCTACGTGACCACCAATGTATGTAAGGTGGCATAAAATAAAGTTTCTTTGCTACATGCCATCTTTTGTGTGTGTAGTAATTTTTCCTAGGCCCATCAACATTGCAGGAGTAGTTCACACCTGTGGCAAAGCTGCTAACTCTCTCGCAACTCCAATCACGCAACATACCCAGTAGACAAAAATCATTTTACCACGAAGACATTTGACCATAATATTTATCGCAGCTCAATTCATAATTGCCAAGTTGTAGAAGCAACCTAAGTGCCCATCAACCCATGAATAGATCAACGAACTGGTGGCATATGTATACCATGGAATACTATTCAGCCATTAAAAAAGATGGAGACTTTACATTTTTAAATTTACCTGGATGGAGCTGAAATACATTCTTCTTAGTAAAGTATCACAAGAATGGAAAAATAAATATCCAATGTACTCCATACTAATATGAAATCAATATATAAGCAGTTACATTCTCATGAGAACAATAAAACACAAATATAGTCTAGTATGGGGAGGAGGGAGGGGGGAGGAGGACAATTGGCAGAAGGAGGGAGGGCAGGAGGCGGGATCTCTCCCAATGTGCACATTGTGAGGGTGTATAACATATTCCCTGGGTGAGGGGCTCTTTTATAACTGGAGCTTTATCCTGGAGGTGAGAACAATGTAACTTAAAAATTTGTACCCTCATATTTATTTGAAATAAAATATAAATTAAAAAAAGAAATTTTGACTCATAACTCCACCCAAAATTGCTAAAAGCATATATCTTAACTGCTCTCATCTCAGATAAACAAGAGAATGGTAACTATGAAAAGGGATGGCTGTTAGCTTGATAATGATGATCATTTCACAATGGATGTGCTTCAAAACAGTGGGTCATACTACTTAAATATATACAATGGCTATAAGTCAATTATACAATAAAGCTGTTAAAAGTATATTAAAAAACTAATAAATAGGGAGTCTGGTGGTAGTTTAATTGCGAGAACACTCACATTTAGAAGAAGTAATTAACCAATTAATAGATTTGGAAATGGAAGTGAAGAATACAACAACTATAGCAATGAGGCAAAGAATTAAGTCAATGCTATTTAAAATAGTCTAAAAATACTGGCATTCAAATCAGCAGAGAGACTATCACTCTTTAAAGGAAGACATTGGAGCTACCGAAATTTTATGACGAATTGTCAAAAATAAGGTCAGAAAGGATAATCGAAGCTGTGAACAGTATCTCATACAGGAAGGAGGAGAATGATCCTTTCCCAAATAATGTGTTCTTCCAAATGGCCATATTAAGGGGCGAATAGATATTACAGGGGTCCCCAAACTTTTTAAACAGGGGGTCAATTCACTGTCTCTCAGACCACTGGAGGGCTGGACTATAGTTAAAAAAACAACAACAACAACAACAAAAAAAAAACGATGAACAAATTCCTATGCACACTGCACACATCTTATTTTGATGTAAAAAAACAAAATGGGAACAAATACAATCACACTGCCTCATGTGGCCCGAGGGCTGCAGTTTGAGGATCCCTGACTAGCAAACTTAAAAGCAATCGGAACTTTTTAAAAAGAATGGATATTTTAGTCTTCTTTCATACTATCAGAGAAAAAAATCACTAATTGTAAACATTAACAACAACAACAAAATCCTGAGTGGGATGTATACTAAAATAGTAACAAGTATTGACTGTCAGGGATTGTCAGAGGCAAATGCAGAGGGTAGAAGTTACCGCACAGAAGTGGGGAAGGGTGCCGAGATGGTAAGTGTAAAAAAAGCATCTAATGGAGTGAATTAATAAAAAAATCACTCATTATCCATTGACTGAAGGGACCGGGATAGCAAGAACTAGAGAGATCATGAAGGAAGGAAGAAAAAACAAAGAAAGGTTTCTATTACCTCTTTAAATGAGGGTCTCCAAAACAGAATAGAAAAAGAAATGAAGGTCTTTATAAAACCAAACAAAGATATGCCGCTCACTGTCACCCTAGCCACTTCTTTCCTACGTTCCAATGATAATAATGCAATAGGACAATTGTTTGCAAATAAAATTGAAAAGAAAAATGTTTATTTAGCTCTACCAGTGCAATGAAGCTTAAATATAATCAAAGGGAAGAATATGACTTATATGCTAAAGAAGTGTTTAATATGAGCCACATGCTTTTCTATTTACCACCAACGGGAGCTTCCCCTGCTGAGTGAGTGTGTGAAGCTTGTGGTGATAAATCCAAATGCATTATTTATTCTGCTCCCTGGAGTCGTTGTTGTCATTTCGAAGGACCCAGAATCTGGGAACAGGTTTATTTTCCTGTGCCTTCCATGAGGTTTTGGCTGTTGCTTGAATAGTCTGCTCTGCTCTTATCATCATAATGGGGTTTTAGGGATACATGGAAGCAGAAATAACGGGGAATCAATAACTTCTCTGAATCTCTTTAAGAAGTAGAGCACAATCCAGTGAGTTTTCTTCTTGCCAAATAAAATCTTGCAAGGATTGTGTCATATGAGAAGACAATCTGCAGTATACCGTGGAGGTGTCCTACTAGGCTCAGAAGTTTGTCCATTCTCTACATCTGATCAATGCGAAGAACTCACAACGGGAACCTGTGGATGTGAGATACACACACATCCGATCAGTGTTATGCCTCAGATTCTTCATGTAGTACTTGTCTCATTGGAACCCTTAGCTTAAGGAAGATGCAGGTAATACACAAAAAATCAAGTGATACAAACAAATATAATCTTATATAATCTGGGGATGTATGTGTGAGTGTGTGCGTGCATGCATGGTGAATTGAGGCTGCTTTGCTACTTGATAAACAAACAGGAAACATATACTACCTTTAGTATACTGCATATACTAAATAACTCAATTCTCTTTACACCCTGAAGTTTCCAGAACCAATACTAAACATATTTATATTGGTTTTAGTATTTTATTGTAAGTATATTTGTATTTTAAAATAGACTGTAAACTTTTTAAAAGTAAAAACTACTGTGTACGCCTCCAGTATGTCCCCAATCATTCCTTACCCTGTCCATAATAACTTATTAAGGTACAATGCAATCAAATCAGATTTTCCTAAGAAAAGAAAAATATATTCAAATAAAAACACAAAAATATTTAAATATTTGAATTATTGGTTGAATAATGACAGCAAAGATAGGGAAAGAAAATAAATATGCACTAGAGATTTCTATAAAAAGGAAAAACAAAGAATAGTATAGTGAATTTAGAAAATTATCATGGAGGAACCTTGTGAAGAAAAAAGAAGAAACTTATTTTAGAAAACATTAAATATTTAACACTCATAAAATAATGGCTACTTATTTTTTAACTTACTTAAACTAGTAAATGATTAGTGGAATAATTTATATTGAGAAGTAAAGTTCTGCTATTTGTGTGTGTGTGTGTGTGGTTTGAAAATGTGTAACATAAAGTATAAAGCCTAAAGATGTAATCATGATATGTAATGAATAGCACACATTGTTTGAATGTTCAATATGTAAATATTATTACAGGAAACTTCGTCATAAATGGCCTTCTGTAGCTATAATCCTAGAATTAAGTATGTTAATTAATAAGTACTCTAAAAGTTTTAAGTGCCCATTGTGTGAAATTTCTCTAACTCCCCCAGCTTCTTCCAGCTCTTCCCTTTCCTCTTAGGAGTCTCAATTTTATTTTTTCACATAAATTTTGTATTATTGTCTTACTGGCTTTTGCTTTTCTCTTCTGCCTCCTTCTTTTTTTCCTGCTCAATTTCCTTCCTTTTCAAGTAATTTCTCAAATCCCATATTTTTACTTAGCAGCCAAACGGTCACTTCCTCCATATGAATTCTCATCCTAATTTGCTTACCTAAGAGATGAGATAGCATCAATATTTAAAAGCAAAGTTTAAAGCTTATAATTAAGAGTAAACTTAAAAATAACTGAGTAAGCAGAAATCCACAAAATTCAGATATTTATAAAATTTAGCCCAAATATTCAAACTAGCAGGTACTTTCAAAAACATTCATTTTTGTTCAATACTCAAATTTAAGATGGTTGCTATGGATTTAAAATGTATATGTGTATATATAAACACACACATGTACATATGTATACATGTATACATATATGTACATATACACACACACACACATATATATATATATATATATATACACACACATATATACGTATATATTTAAAATTACAAAGAAACCTTGGGGGAAACAACACCATTACTTTTAATATTTAAAATTTATTTTATTGATTCTTCTAAAATTACTACTTGTAGTACAATAACACTTTTTAAAAAATATTAGCACAGCAAAGTTTCATGAGTTGCATTGTGTTAAAAGTGCAGTTAAAGTGACCTTTCTTGGCTCCGTATTTGAATTTTCAGCTTAAAGGGTAATCATGTAAAGTAGAGGACTTTTGAATTATTCATGAGTACATTTCTTGTGTAGGGAGACCTATATACAGTTGCATTTCTCTTTTTGACTTTGTCTAGTGAGCATCGGCCAACTCCATGAGTAAGATTAAACATAAGGACATTCACAAAAATTCACAAGGGTCCTGGGAAGAAAGGCAGAAAGAGCAAGAAAAGCTGCAGTGGGGTAACCACAGACTTCAAATGACCATCCCTTACTTATGTCAGCTCTTAAGTCCAAGTAATGTAACTCTTTATGAGCCTATCAGGTTTCATTAACTACCACAAATGGTTCTCTTGAAATCATGCTCATCAATCAGTTACAGCCTTTTCACAGATTTCATACACTTAATACTTAAAAGGACCCCTGTGACTAATAGTGTAGTAAAGGTATGTTATTGGTTGGCTAAATGTATTCACACTCTCGTGTGTGTTTTCAATGAAAAATCTCTTCTTTTCAGATTAGCGTTTTAAACCTAGCGTATTTGTTGCAAAAGGACATAAATTTGATAGTCACATAAAGTCACATTTTCTCTGACTCTCAAATTCTTATTGCAGTTATGACACAAATTGAACTTAATGTATAGAATAAATATCACCCTATAGTATGTAATAATTAGTAATATGCCACAGGGCATGTATAGGACATGTCGCACTCAAGGCTTTGTGGATTTTTGGATTAGTATTTCCATCCCTGGCGTGTTTTCTACATTTCTGTGGCATAAGTGCCCCAATCAGATAGGTTGATTCTTTTACTAAAAGTTCCCCCGTGAGTAGAATAATTTCAGTGGAGCTAATTAATAGGCCAGTGACATAAAGGATTCTATTTCATCTGAAGAGGACCATCAAAGGAAATGTCAAGCTTAAGTTATTGGTTTATCGAACCATCACTTCATTCATGTAACAAGGATTTATTCATTTTTTCCAGAACAAACGAAGCAATAGTATACAGTAAGAACATAACGTAAATTTCCCAGCTTCCCTGATCATATTGTTGTGACAATTTTAGAACCTAAAACTAGACAAAGTTTAAATACAAATTATATTTGTTTTAGTTGACAAAAACCTCATTAAGAGTCTGATTATCACCACCGTTTTGGCATTTAAACAAAGTGATGAACAGTTAAAAGCAGTGACCCCATGAAAGCAACAGCCTCAAGTGTGCAGAACTCCTAGTATGTTTTAATAAACTGATAACTAGAATCTGCAGCTTATTGATCTTACAGCTGAAAGTCTGTACCCTTTGAGCAATATTTCTCCATCCCCCCCCCGCCCCAATGATACTCTGCTAACTAGTCTTCCATGCTTTGGTTCCATGAGTTGGACTCTTAGATTTCACATGTAAGTGACACCATACAGTAAAATTTCTCTCTCTGTGCCTGGATTACTTCATTCAGCTTAATGTTCTCCAGTTTCATTCATGCTGTTTCAAACAATAGGGTCTCACTTTTTAAAGACTGAACAATATTCCTTGTGTGTGTATATGTACACCACATAGATACCTTGTAGGTAGCCTATTTTTTATACATTCATCTGACAACAGACAGGTTGTTCCCATAGCTTGGCTATTGAGTAAACTGCAGATACTTCTTCAGGATCCTCTTTCAATATTTTGGACCTACACAGGGGTATAAAATTCTTAGATAATATCATAGCTATATTTTTATTTGGGGGGAACGTTCATTGTGTTTTAAAAATGGTTTACCAATTTACATTCTTACTAAAAGTGTAGAACGCCTTCTTTTTTTCTTATAGCCTAATCAAACCTTCTTATTTTTTGATTTTTTGGAAATGGTCATCCTGATGGTTGTGAGGTAATATCTCATAGTGGCTTTGATTTACATTTCCCTTTTGACTGTGGATGTTGAGTATCTTTTTATATATCTTTTGATCATTTGTATACATTCTTTGGAAAAATATCTGTTCAGATCTTTCACCTATTTTTAATTGAGTTATTTATTTTGCTTTTGAATTAAAGACCTTCCTTATATTTTTTGGATGTGAATTCTTTATTGAACATATTGTTTTAAAGTATTTTCTTCCATTTCATATGCTGCCTTTTCATTTTGTTGATTGTTTCTTTTGCTATGCAGTAAGTTTTGTCCTTTGATGTACTTGTTTATTTTTGCTTTTGTTACATGTGCTCGTAATAAGACATGCAAAAATCCATTACCAACATCAGTGCCAAAAAACTTTTCCTGTACGTTTTTTCATTTAAAGAATGTGTGCTATCCTGTTTTACTTGTAAATCTTTATTCCATTCGAGTCGATTTTTTTATATGATGTAAGAGAAAGGTCAAGTTTCACTCTTGTGCACGTGCTCATCAAGTTTTCCCAATGACAATTTTGAAGAGATTTTCTTTTCACATTGTATATTCTTGCTGAAACTTAGTTGAGCATCTATGTTTTAGATTATTTCTGCATTTCTCAAATCTGCTTCATCAGTCTATGTGTCCTTTTTCATGACCGTAGTATATTGTATTCATTGCTATAGCTTAGCAACTAATTTGAAATACAGTAGTGAGATGCTCCATCTTTGCTGTTCTTTCTGGCAGGTGGTGAGAGACTGTCTTTCCCACACTCTCTCCCACACGTTTCTTATTTCTATGCTGCACCTGGTCCTGTAATCTCTCACCTGGATTTCTTACCTCTCGCAAAGGTATTTTTATGCATGGATAGTTCAAATTGATGTTTCTATGCTGAGAAGAGTGCTAGAAAGTCTCATTCCATTATTTTATTGATATCTCTCTCCCCGTTGATTTTCAAACATCTCTTTTTCTGTATTCCTTTGCTTTCCTCTTTTTTTTTTTATTTTGCCTTTATTTGTGTGGACTTCATATCATCCAGTTATGTATAATAAGATTTGGCACTTTTCTTTATTTTTTTTTCTCTCTAGATCTTGCATCCCAGTATATTTGATATCTTTAATGCTTTCCTTATGCCTAGATGTCTCTGTGTGTACTTTGAATTGCTCTTCACCTTTCACCTATATCTATATCATTATTTATACCATCCACTATAGGATTTGATTCCACCACTGTGTATGTGTGCATAATATATTACTGCCACTAGTTTTTAGACTTTATTAATATTTCAGAGTTTTTCCATACCTTCTCACAAATAATTGGATGCATTTTAAATCCCTGCTGTTACTGTGTCCATTTTATACTCATTTGATATAAGCCGTCAACTATGCCAATGGCAGTTTTTATTTTGAAGTGGCTATATATTTAGGTATTTATTAATTTTGTTTTTAAAGCTAATATTAAAAGGGTAATAAATACTTTGCCTGGTAATACGGATACAGGAATGACTTAAAGTCACATCGTGGTCCTCATTCGCACTGTGAAGACAGACCAAGAAAAGGCAGTAAAGAATCCAAGAGGAGGAAGCACCATGTATCACTGGTCATTTCTCTCCTTTTGTGATTCCTTTTTTCTTATTTTCCTTCTTTTTCTCTCTTTCTTTCTTTGTTTCTTTGGGTTTTTTTTTTTAATATTTTAATTAATTGAGTCTTCTCTTCAGAGTCTCACTTTAAATCTGTTGGGAAATGTGGAATTTAGAGAAGCTCATTCAAATCTTGGGGTTGCAGAGGTCAAATTACAGAGCAGGCAATGCTATTGCAATCACTCATTATAGACCTTACTGATAGCTACTTGTAACTTAACAGAAATGGGGGAGAAAATCAAAGTGCAAAGACTTAAAAAAATCTGTCCTGCTGCCCCAAAGTTCACTGCTTCCTGTGATAACCCACATTCCTAAAATCCACATAAAATCAATTGAAAACATTTTTCAGTTTTCTCTCTTTCCTTTTAATATATTTAACTATGGCTATTTAACAAACAAAGACAAAAAAGAATAATACATAGTGATTCCACTGCTCTATGTGATTAAAATGTTAAATGAAAGTTATGTCCAATAGTACTTATAAGATATTTTATTTATGTGACATTGTCCTATAATCAGATACTTGCATTTTTCTTATTCAACTACTATCATTTGGTAACTAATATTTCTCAATAAATATTTTTCTACATGCAGCATGTACTAAAAAATTTTAAGTTCTATAGACTTAAATATTAAGAATTGTATCAAGGGTCTCACTAGTTGCTTTCAACTATAAAAAACAAACAAAACAATTAAAAGAAGTATTTTGCTTCCAGATAATCAATAATTTAAAAAAAGTTGACTTCCTCAAATATTAAAATATAGATAAAAATATTATTGAAACCGTAAAACCAAATTTGGACCCAGAAGGAGACATTATTGTTATTTCAGTTATTTCCAGAGAATGCATTCTGCCAGTCAAAGAGTAAAATATTTTAGTATTTAAAAAATGTGTGCAATTAATAGCACATAAAAATAACATTTTTTTATGTGTTAGGAAAAAATACGCAATTTCCCCAATAATAAACATAACAAAACCCAAAACAAGTAAGTGATTAAAAATAAAAAAAAAAGAATCTTTTCCAAGTCACTCAATGTACTACCTTAGATTTCCTTTTTATTGATTCATATGAATTGGGATATTTAAAGTATAATTTCTTCCTAGATTCTTTCAGGAAGAGTTTTGAATCTTATCTCTTAAATATAAACACACTGCAATTGATCTGAACGCTAAATCTATTTGAATTTGTTTCAAGTCTAGAGTCCATGAATAATGAGTTCACTCTGTAAGAAGTTTTGTAAGAAAAACTGTCTTTACAGTATAGACTTTCACTGACATCAAAGCAAATAAAATCATATCACAGCAGGAAGGGAGGAATTGTTGCAGAGTTATAGCAGAAGCAAAATACACTACTTACATTCCATGTAAATTCTTTAATGTCTTCAAATGCTAGCAGACTGCAATTGAAAATCAAAGTTGATTAATCCATCTCTGATAAAGAATAAATAATGAATAAAAAAAGTAGTAAATTATTTCTCTACTCACACATTTAAGAATTCATTATTTTCTAGATATTGTTGACTTCACTGTTTACTGCACTTTTAAATATTTATTTCTTTTTAAATGTACAGCATACCAACAAAACCTATATTGACTTGAATCTGGAAAATTAAACACAATGCTGTATCTTTTTTGCATTTGATTTTTCTAATACTATTACATCTAAGGGTAATAGAAATACTATTATTACTTTTCTATTTTTTTTTTGGCAACAAACTACCCCCAATTTAGAGGCTTAAACAATACACCTTCATTGTTGTATTGATCTACAGATCACAAACCGGAGTATTTCTCACCAGGCTGTAGAAGGAACTCAGCCTCAACAAAGCAGTGTTTCCTTCTGAAGGCTCTAAGGAAGCAACCACTTTCTTTCTAAGGCAGCAACCACTTTCTTTCTTTGTACAGCTTCTAAAAAGCATTCATAGGCTTAAAATCCCCTCCCTCCAACTTCAAAGCTGGTATGGGTAATTGAGTCTTTCTCACAAAGCCAACTCTATCGACTCTCTGCCTTCCTTTTCCCCAGTTTTGGGTCATTTAAATAATCCAGGATAATCTTATCTTAAAATCAGGTAATTGCTAACCTTGACTTAATAAGCAATTTTGCTATATTCTATACAATTTCCAGCAGTTCTAGGGATTAGGGGATGAACAACAATGTTGGCATATTCTTTTGTCTACTTCAAGTAACAGAATAAAATTGGAGATTAATGATTTGTTTATTATTCATTCAAAATTTTTTGTTACCACTGTGGGAAAGGCACTGTAGAAGGACTTGAAGACACCTGGATATGTGGTTGTTGCTTGCAAAGTCATACAACACATGATGAAATAGTCAGGCAAATTAAGATGTCATTAAAACACTACTCAGGAGAAGGCATGGTAGTGAGGAAAGGGTGATGTAAGAAATACAGGGAGGAAGGTCTCACTTGCCACCATGAGTTGAAATTTACTTTAAAAGAAAGGTATCTTTTTAAATGGGATCCTAAGTAAAAGTATAAATAGCTCAGAATTGTTGTTTTTTATATATGCATGGATATAAGGTGTGGCAATTAATTGTGAACTTGTCACCACTTGATCAAGTGGCAGCACTGTACAAACAACATGGTAAGATTTCATAACCTTGGTACAACAGGGTCTCTCAGCTGTGCTCATGTCCTGGTGTGGTGGTGTCATGCTAAATGGCATTGATATTGATATTGTGTGTTTTTGTGTGGCATGGTGAGAATCTTCAATCAGAGCAACAAACAAACATCCATAAATATCTTGTTAAACTTGGCAAGAGTGGAAGTGAAACCAAGGACATGTTATTCCAAGTTTACGGGGATACTGCCGTGAAGAAAATGGCAATGCACAAATGGATTAATCATTTTTCAGAGGGAACAAAAACATCACTGATGAAGAAAGGTCAGGGCAGCATATATAAAGGACTGATGAAAACATTACAAAAATTCATCGAATTGTGCATAGAAATTATCAGCTGACTGAGAGAAGTGTAGCAGATCAAGGAAACTTCAATAGAAAAAAAAAAAATTAACTGAAAATCTTGGAATGAGAAAGGTATTGTTTTTGCATCATGACAATGCACCAGCTCACACAGCACTGTCTGTGAGGGAATTTTTAGCTAATAAGCAAATAACTGCATTGGAACACCTACCCACCTACCCTGACCTGACCTGACCCCCAATGACTTTTTTTTTGTCTTAACATAAAGATAAATGAAATATTGAAAAAAAAGTCATCTTGAGGCCATTCAGGACATCAAAGGAAATACAATGACAGCTCTGATTGCCTTCAATAAAGTTTTATTAAATAAAATAAATGAATGAGTAAATAATCGATTGAAGTCCATATGTTCATGCAAAAACTATTGTATAATCAACTACCAGGCATCATCCTAGACTTTATGGAAAAGTGGTGAATAATGTATTTATATCATTTCTTTATCTACTTCTATATTTGTGTGATATAGGAATTTTTCAACATTTATATTACTCTGTCATGAATTTTGTACTGTAAGCAAGTAAAAGTTAACACATATGTTAAGATTTCCCTTGATTTGTATTTTGTTGGATTCCTTTCTCCAAGATAAATTAATAATAATATATTATATATTTTATAAATTATAAATTATAATTATATAAATCATATATTATATAAATTATAAATTCATAATAATATACTTATACAATATTTATGTAAATATATTTTACATGTGGAAGTATACTTTTATCGTGCATAATGTGACATGAAAAAGAAGCAATAGTTTTATTTTCTTTTAGCTTTGCATAGTAAAATGTTAGCATGTGACTATCTAGCATAATTCTATTTTCTTATGTAAAGAAAGAGACACTGAGTTATCAGAATTATGTCATCTAATGATTTTAAAAAGAACATATTCACTTAAATGACATTTTTAAACATTTGAAAGGCAACCAGAAATTTCTTATTTTTTCAACAATTTATATTCTGCACTTAGTATACTTCAGATATTGTATTCTGAGCTGGTCAAACTACAAACAAACAAACAAACAAAAAGAAAGGGCAGCACCTGTGTCTCAAAGGAGTAGGGCATCAGCCCCCTATACTGGAGGTGGCAGGTTCAAACCAGCTCCAGCCAAAAAAAAACTGCAAAAAAAAAAAAAAAAAAAAGACAATGTAATCTTGGGCAGCGCCAGGCCTGTGGCTCAAAGGAGTAGGGTGCAGGCCCCATATGCCAGAGGTGTCAGGTTCAAACCCAGCCCCGGCCGAAAACTGCAAAAAAAAAAAAAAAGGAAAGAAAGAAAGAAAGAAAAAAAAAAAGGAGACTAAGTATTACATATCCTTGTGTCAACCTTTTCCATTAAAATCTATCGAACACAAATTTGTAAATTTTACAAATAGGCTATTTAGGCCTCCACTGCAGGTGCTCATTCAGAGCCTATCCTTCTGCATGCCAGCCTCTTTTGTATTTCCCTACAAATTGATCTTATTTTCTCTTTTTGACCAGATCTGAGATTACTGTATCTTTTATAATGTTCAGAACATTTTGTGCAATGAAACAGTAAAAAGAGAAATCACTATCTCCATCTTAGAAAGTAGCGTGATCAAACGGAGGAGGCTGGAACTTAGAAAATGTCTTAATGGATTACGGAAACATAGACTTCCCTGTTTAATGACATGACACTGGTAAAGTTGAAGGGCTATAAATTCGAAATCCATTGGAGGAAAAACTTCCCATGGAGTGTTGACCACTGGCAAAGAGCTCTGCGTCAGGAAATGAGTCAGAAAAACGTAGCTGCACCTTAAAATGGACTATATAACTTTATGACCAGAGTAACATGTGCATATATAAGAGCTAAAATTATGAAGGATAAAATAAAAAGAGATAATTAAATATTACACTTCAGTTCACTAAGCATATATTCACAGGAGCAGGAGAAATACTCCTTCTCTTTAACTGATTCACATTAAAAAAAAAAAAAAAGTCATGTTTGAGGTCTTATGTTTTAGTAAGATCTATTTTATTTCTCTTTTGCTGAAGCATCATGTGTAGCTTTTTTTTTTTTTTTTTTTCAGTTTTTGGCCGGGGCTGCATTTGAACCCATCACCTCTGACATATGGGGCTGGCGCCCTATCCCTTTGAGCCACAGGCACCACCCTCATGAGTGACTTTGTACTGAAATAGTGTCAAAACTTATTTAGAAAGATATGTCACTTATTCCAACACTGAGCACACTGTAGGCACTCAGGCAGTCCAGGGTCTTCATTTCATGTTACAAACTAGAGTAGACTGAGGTTATAAAATGCTCTACATTCATATATGTAGCGTCAGTTTCTATAGTTTTGCCTCTACCCCCATTATAATACTTCTGAATACTCACAAAAACTCATACAATTTTCTTTTTCTTAAAGCAACAAGTGGTGATATAGTCTTGATATAATGCGTGATCAAGCTTAGGAACATCCCTTAAGAATCCCCAACATGTAAAATCACTAGGGTTTCATTGTTCTGTTCTTGTTTCCTTTTTATTCTCCTTCTCGTTATCTGGTTCCCTAAGCTCGTTCCATCTCAGTCCTTATCCTACCACTTCCATGACAAAACCCTTATCAAAATCGACTCCTGCTCCTTGAACTATGGAAAGTATCACTTACTCAGATTCTGATGCTATTAGCTGAACATTCTTACAACACTGTTCAGAGTATGATAAAAACATTATAATTTGGAGAAAAACCTAATTGCGACCTTTGGGGTTTCAAGCTAAATAAACAAAAAGGGAAATGTGTTCCATTATTGTGAAATATTGCAGAAATAGTCTGACTCCAGGCTTTCCAGAAACCTCTATTTATTTAATGTACCATTGTCAGTTAGGAGGACCTAACAAATCTTCCAGTATAAGGGTCTATTCCATTCATAAAAGCAAGATCATGCAAGTTAAAAGTAAATAATATGTGAGCATTTAGTATGTAACAGTGTAGATAGACTATACTGTATCTCTTTGTATCACTAAGTTGCCTTCAGGAATGAGTTTAAAATCTCCCTTCATGATGGCCCACACTTTTATTAAGTATGCTATTCAAACTTAATAAATATTTATGTTTCAACTCAACTTCCTTCTCATAATACATCTACGGAGTATACTTACCTCGCCATATAGGAAAAGTAATTGAAGCAAAGAAAAGAAAGTATCTAGTTCAAGGTTGCCCAGGTACTGCATGTTCTACTTGAGATTAACTTTCAGGTAGGACTCAAAAGTTCATCTTAGTCACTGTGTTTCAACAACATCCTGCCTTGACTTTGAATTTCTCTGTCATACATTATGTGCAGACACCAATATCTCTAGGCACACTCTGATTCCTTTACGGAAGAAACTCCCTCTCTCTCTACATATTCAAACTCCATCGTAGGTCCTCACACAATGGGAGTTTTACCATTATTGGCTGCCCAAATTTCGAGAAGTCAGTTTATTTTATAATGTCTCAGTAATAACATCTGTACAACAAGAAATAATGAAAAATAATGCTGTATTGTACTAAGGAAGATGAGAGAAAAGACAGTAAGAATGGGCATAAGGTCTCAGCAGCAAATATCTGGGCATAAGAAATTTAGAAATCTATCCTTTTTATTTTGATACATAGTGAAATATTGCCACAATGGATTGTAGAGAAAGTCTCTTTATCTAGCAAACTTAATATGAAAGGGTTAAAAAGAAAAACAAGTTTGAGGTACCAACTGGGTCTGCTATCTCAATGTGGTTACATTTCAACATCAATATTCCCAGAATTTGGGAAGTAAGGAAAGAGAAAAGAAAGAAAAGAGAAGGAAGGTTATGGGAACGGCATACATTAATTTATAACCGATGACAGCATAAAACTTAGAATGGACTAGACAATAGTCAGAGAATGTTTATATATCACATTTTAAAATAGTAGTCTCTAAAATAGGGACTACATCACTTCCTTGGATAAAAGAAAACAACATTAGAGATTTTGCTCTCATTTCCATTTTTAGGTATAGTTATTTAATTTTAAACATAAAAGAACAAATAGGCTTTGTTAGTTAGGGGGTGAAGGAAAAAATTAGAAATTTTGCTCACATTTACATTTTTAGTTATAGTTATTTAATTTAAACCATAAAAAAAATTTGACTTTACCTGCATCTGTTATCCAACTTTTTAAAAATGTAATTTTATGATGAAGAATTTCAAATTGTCTATAAAACCAACACCTTGTACCCCATGACTGCATTAATGTACACAGCTATGATTTAATTAAAAATGTAATTTTAGAGTAAAATAAAAATGAATGCTAAGATTGCAAGCATCTCAAGTATATGTTATTTTGGGGGGGTTATATTTAAAGCCCTTGTAGGAATGAAGCTTGATAATAATCTATAAGATAATTCTTAAGATTTGTTGATTCTTAAGATCTGATAATTCTTAAGATTCTTGATTTGTGATAAAGGAGTAATATACCATTCAGGTGGAACAAAACCAAAGGAACATAATAGAAATAATATAATTTCCTAAAACCCAATATCACTGTCAGGGATACACTGTCCTAGTTTACACGGGACTTCACATCTGCTTAGGAAACAAAAACTGGCTTAGGTTGTGAATTGAACGGTAAAGTGGAAAAGAAAATAAACATTCTTAAAACTGCGTTCTTTGCTGCCTAGAAACTATAGCAAAGTGGGGAAACTGTCATCAGTAATATGCTCTAGAGATAACCTTTAATCATTTCTCAGGATCACATGAACTTTGAAAATGTCAAAGAACAAGTATGATAGCCTTTTCAGAATAGAATTTGGGTGCCTGTAGACATTCCAGGAAGAGTTTTAAAGAAGGCCTCGCTGTGTTTTTCAACACATGCTGTTAGAATACGAAATTGGATTTTTCTTTCGGGGAGCTGTACAATTGAAAGGCTTTCCTAGAAAAAGTATTAAACTTTCTTTCTATTCTGTGAAATTTAAGAAATCTAATATCCTATATAATATAACAAGGAATTTTAAGAAAGCAATGCTATAGTGAGAAGTAATTTAAAATTAATTCCCATTATAACTTGGTTGATTCTAAGAATAAAAGAGATTTTATTTGTCTCAAGGTACATTTATATAAAAATATGGCTAATTTCTTACAATAGCCTCATCCCCTTTTTCTAAAATGTGTAACAATACAAACACAAAATGAATTTTTGATCACATTTAGAACTGTTGCCTTAAAGCCAAAGTAAATGGAAGCTTATTGTTAATATTACTGAAAACGGCTTAGTGCCTGTAAGTAATGACACCATAAAAAAGTACGGTATACTATTACATCAATTCTGCTTTAGCTGAGTTAATGTGCTAGAGTAGAGAACGTTTTACACAACAGTTGCTACACAGAGTATCTTGTGCTGTCCGTGTACTTATACTAATTGACTAATTGTTAGGATCTACCATGCCCCATGTATGATGAAGTTAAGATATAATCCAAAATGAAAAATATATTAACACTATCATCAATGCAACTGCATGATTATTATAAAAATAACACCCCGTGCACTGACAATAGACTTGATGCAATAACTTCAGAAACATAAAATGATGCAAGATTGTATTATATAATGAGGTTCTTTCCTAGTATTTTTACAAGACTGTGTTCTTAAGTTGAAAGCTCAACAAAGCAACAGCATCTAGTTACTATAGCATTGAGGCACCTGACTTTCTCAAGGTAGTTTCTTCCCTGTAGCTTATTATTTATTCAACACACATTCACTAAGTATACTTCATATATGTAATATATATACACACACATATACATACACGTAATATGCATACTATTTACTAAGTGTATTTGATATCAGACATATTAAAAAAATCTTTCAGATGCACATAAGCCAATAGAAAAAGTCTATGTGACAGTGAAACTGCAAAGAGAAGAAGCAGGCTCAGGTACAGAGGGAAGGCATTCATCAGGACCTCATTCAAACTTTCTAGTAAGTATCATTTAGGTCAGCGACTTCAAATGTCACAATTTTTGAGTGGGAATTATTATTTCAAAATTACTTGATTGCAGGTGATATGAAAAGATGAGCTCTGACCGGAAAGACGAGTGTCTCAGAGACCGCAGACTGCCAATAGTTAAGGGACAGCTAATACCCAAGATCGTTTTCCATTTTGTGAAAGCAGCTGGCCACAATCCTTTCATAAATAACTAGGGGACATGGAGAGGGAAATTGGCCTGATTTTTTAAAATTAATTAATTGATTTTTTATTGTTGTGGATTCATTAAGGGTACAATAAGCCAGGTTACAATGATTGCATTTTTTAGGTAATCCTGTCTTGCCCCCAAAGGTGTGGCACACACCAAGGCCCCACCCCCCTCCCTCCTTCCCTCTCTCTGCTCTTCCTTTCCCTACACCTCCCTCCTTCTTTCTCTCTCTGCTCTCCCCTTCCCCCACCCCCACCATGACCTTAATTGTCATTAATTGTCCTCACATCAAAATTGAGTACATAGGATTCATGTTTCTCCATTCTTGTGATGCTTTACTAAGAATAACGTCTTCCAATTCCATCCAGGTTAATATGAACGATGTAAAGTCTCCATTTTTTTAATGGCTGAATAGTATTCCATGGTGTACATATACCCCAGCTTGTTAATCCATTCCTGGGTTGGTGGGCATTTAGGCTGTTTCCACATTTTGGCGATTGTAAATTGAGCTGTAATAAACAGTCTAGTACAAGTGTCCTTATGATAAAAGGATTTTTTTCCTTCTGGGTGGATGCCCAGTAATGGGATTGCAGAATCAAATGGGAGGTCTAGCTTGAGTGCTTTGAGGGTTCTCCATACTTCCTTCCAGAAAGGTTGTACAAGCTTGCAGTCCCACCAGCAGTGTAAAAGTGTTCCCTTCTCTCCACATCCATGCCAGCATCTGCAGTTTTGAGATTTTGTGATGTGGGCCATTCTCACTGTGGTTAGATGGTATCTCAGGGTGGTTTTGATTTTCATTTCTCTAATAGATAGGGAGGATAAACATTTTTTCATATGTTTATTAGCCATTTGTCTGTCTTCTTTAGAGAAGGTTCTATTCATGTCTCTTGCCCAGTGATATATAGGATTGTTGGCTTTTTTTCATGTGGATTAATTTGAGTTCTCTATAGATCCTAGTTATCAAGCTTTTGTCTGATTCAAAATATGCAAATATCCTTTCCCATTGTGTAGGTAGTCAATTTGCTTTGGTTATTGTCTCCTTAGCTTTACAGAAGCTTTTCAGTTTAATGAAGACCCATTTGTTTATTTTTGTTATTGTTTCAATTGCCATGGCAGTCTTCTTCATGAAGTCTTTTCCCAGAACAATATCTTTCAGTGTTTTTCCTATGCTTTCTTTGAGGATTTTTATTGTTTCATGCCTTAAATTTAAGTCTTTTATCCATCCTGAATCAATTTTTTTTGAGTGGGGAAAGGTGTGGGTCCAGTTTCAGTCTTTTACATGTGGATATCCAGTTCTCTCAACACCATTTATTGAATAGGGAGTCTTTCCCCCAAAGCATATTCTTGTTTGGTTTATCGAAGATTAGGTGGTTGTAAGATGTTAGTTTCATTTCCTGGTTTTCTATTCTATTTCAAGTGTCTATGTCTCTATTTTTGTACCAGTACTATGTTGTCTTGACCACTATGGCTTTGTAGTACAGCCTAAAATCTGGTATGGTGATGCCCTGGCTTTATTTTTATTACTTAGAACTGCCTTAGCTATACAGGATTTTTTCTGGTTCCATACAAAATGCAGAATAATTTTTTTTTTCAAATATTGAAAGTACAATGTTGGTATTTTAATAGGAATGGCATTGAATAGGTAGATTTTTTGGGGAAGTATAGACATTTTAACAATATTGATTATTCCAATCCATGAGCATGGCATGTTCTTCCATTTGTTAATATCCTCTGTTATTTCCTTTCTGTGGATTTCATAATTTTCTTTATAGAGGTCCTTTACCTTCTTCGTTAGGTATATTCCTAGGTATTAAACTTTCTTTGAAACTATGCTGAGGGGAGTTGTGTCCTTAATTAGCTTCTCATCTTGGCTGTTATTGGAGTATACAAAGGCTACTGACTTGTGGACATTGATTTTATATCCTGAAACATTACTGTGTTTTTGATGACTTCTAGGAGCCTTATGGTTGAGTCTTTGGGATTCTCTAAGTATAAGATCATGTCATCAGCAAAGAGGGAGAGTTTGACCTCCTCTACTCCCATTTGGATTCCCTCTATTTCCTTGTCTTGCCTAATTGTATTGGCTAGAACTTCCAGCACTATGTTGAATAGTAAAGGTGACAGAGGACAACCTTGTCTGATTCCAGTTCTAAGAGGAAAAGCTTTCAGTTTTACTCCATTCAGTAAAATATTAGCTGTGGGTTTGTCATAGATAGCTTCTATCAGTTTTAGAAATGTGCCACCTATTCCTATACTCTTCAGTGTTCTAATTAGAAAAGGATGCTGGATTTTATTAAGTGCTTTTTCTGCATCTATTGGAGGATCATATGATCTTTATTTTTGCCTCTGTTAATATGTTGGATAACATTTATGGACTTGCATATGTTAAACCAGCCTTGCATCCCTGGGATGAAACATACTTGATCATGATGAATGACTTTTTTGATGATAAGCTGTAATCTATTGGCTATGATTTTGTTGAGAATTTTTACATCTATATTCATGAGTGAGATTGGTCTGAAATTCTCCTTTTTGTTTGGGTCTTTTTCTGGTTTTGGTGTCAGGGTGATGTTTGCTTCATAGAATGTGTTGGGGGAAGATTCCTTCTTCCTCAATTTTTTGGAATAATTTCTGCAGTACAGGCATAAGCTCTTCCTTGAAGGTTTGATAGAATTCTGGTGTGAAGCCATCTGGACCAGGACATTTTTTGGTTGGAAGCTTTTTTATTGTTTCTTTAATCTCAGTGCTTGAAATTGGTCTGTTCAGGAGCTCTATTTCTTCCTGGCTAAGTCTAGGGAGAGGGTGT
>CAUYPK010007485.1:0-17785 GCA_963574355.1 Loris lydekkerianus | reverse complement strand
TTAATTTACATTCCCACCAGCAGTGTAAAAGTGTTCCCTTTTCTCCACATCCACACCAACATCTCTGGTCTTGGGATTTTGTGATATAGGCTAGTCTCACTGGAGTTAGATGATATCTCAAAGTAGTTTTGATTTGCATTTATCTGATGATTAAAGATGATGAGCATTTTTTCATATGTCTGAAGGCCACACACCTGTTTTCTTCAGAGAAGTTTCTCTTCAAATCCCTTGCCCAGCCTGCAATGGGATCCCTTGTTCTTTTCTTGCTAATGCGTTTGAGTTATCTGTGGATTTTGGTTATTAAACCTTTGTCAGAGACATAACCTGCAAATATCTTCTCCTATTCTGAGGGATGTCTGCTTCCTTTACTTACTGTGTTCTTGGATGTACCAAAGCTTTTTAGTTTGATCAGGTCTCAATAGTGTATTTTTGAAGCTGCTTCAATTGCCTGGGAGGTCCTGCTCATAAAATACTCGCCCAGACCGATTTCTTCAAGAGTTTTCCCTGTACTTTCCTCTAGTATTTTTATAGTTTCATGTCTTAAGTTTAAATCTTTAACCCAGTGAGAGTCTATCTTAGTTAATGGTGAAAGGTGTGGGTCCAGTTTTAGTCTTCTGCAGGTTGCCAGCCAGTTCACCCAGCACCTTTTGTTAAATAGGGGATCTTTTCCCCATTGAATGTTTTTAATTGGCTTGTCAAAAATTAAATAACGGTATGTAGCTGGATTCATCTCTTGGTTTTCTATTCTGTTCCAGACATCTACTTCTCTATTTTTGTGCCAATACCATGCTGTTTTGATCACTATCGATTTGTAGTATAGTCTGAGGTCTGGTATACATTCATATTGAGTATATTGGGTAATTTCTTTTCCATTCCTGTGATACTTTACTAAGAAGAATGTGTTTCACCTATATCCAACATATTACAAAAGATGTGAAATCACCATCTTTTTATGGCAGAATAGTATTCCATGGTGTGCATGTACCACAATTTATTTGAGGATGTGGAAAGAGGGGAACACTCTTACACTGTTGGTTGGACTGCAAACTAATACAGCCTCTTTGGAAAGAAGTAGGGAGAATCCTCAAAGATCTGAAATTAGAGCTCCCATTTGACCCTGCAATCCCACTACTAGGCATCTACCCTGAAGGAAAAACAAAAAACCGTAGCACCCTCTCAGTCTACTATTTTATAACCATGATTGACTTTATAACATAGTCTCTAGTTTACAGAATATCAGATAGAATTGTTATAGAACTAGAAGATGAATACATGTCATCTGAAGATCTTTTTTATGTTTTTGTTTATATTGGGAAAAGTTGTATTATGTTATGTGGAGGCATTTGTTCTTGTATAGTTAAAGCATGAAAAAAACATGTTACATACCAATCGTCCAAAGGCATGGACTAAATAATATACTAGACATTCTTTTTGGCCACTGTTTTAGGATTGGTTCACCAGAAGGGATTCATTTATTTTGAATTACTAATTAGTTTAATTAACAAATACAAATTATATATATTTATTGTGTACAACATGTTTTGAAATATGTATACATTGTGGAATGGCTAAATCAAGCTAATTAACATACATGTTATGACACAGATTTAATAGTTATTTGTGGTGAGAATATTTTAAATATCTACTCTCTGTAGAGTGCGAGCTGTGAGGTGGCAGGGCCCCTGCAGCTTGAGAGAATGTCCAGGGAATGAACCCCGCTCTACTGACCTTCTTAGCAGATAACAAATTTTCTGTAAGCTTCAACTTTTAACCCAGCAGAAGAAAAACATGTTTTCCTTAAAACTGTAGCTTTTGACTTCACAGCTGTACTTCAAAGCAGTTGCATACATTTTCCAGCTAATCTTCTAGATATGTAGTATTCCCCATATTTTAGAGATCAAACAGTAATAATAGATTGTGTGCCTGTTCCTCTTCTCATAATTAAATTAAACATGAGTATTACTTCCTTGAAAAACAACTTTGTACTGCCTCCTTAAAAATAAAGCTGTTCGAGCACTCCGGTGCCAGTGAGAGAGAAAACTATCCCAGACCTCCCAATCCCATCTTTGTCTTTCAATCCCATCTCTGTCTCTCATGTCTTTCATGTTTTATTTTGCCATTTTCCACCCTCCCCACTCTAGTTCTTTTACTTTGCACATGGGTTTGTGAGAACTCTCTTAGAAATTTTTTTTTTTTTTTGCAGTTTTTTGGGAGGGGCTGGGTTTGAACCCGCCACCACTGGTGTATGCGGCTGGCGCCCTACTCGTTTAAGCCACAGGCGCCTCCCCTCTTTTAACAATTTTTAAGAATACATGTACCAAAAATTGTTAGAGGCAAAGCTACTATTAATACAATAGAATGCTTGAACCTACACCTCTTACCTAACTGAAATTTTGCATCCTTTGACCAACATCTTCCCCAACCCACTCATGACTATCATTCCACTTTCTACTTCTGTAAGTTCAACTTTTTAAGATTCTATCTATAGGGAATATAATGTAGTATTTGTCTTTCTGTGCCTGACTTATTTTACTTAACATAATGTCCTCCAGGTTCATCCATGTTGTCACAAATGGGAGGAGTTCCTTCTTTCCTTTTTTTTTTTTTTTTTGAGACAAAGTCTAACTCAGTTGCCCTTAGGTTGAGTGTGTGGCGTCACTGCTCAGAGAAACCTCAAACTCTTGGGCTCAAGTGATTGTCTTGTCTCAGTCTCCTGAGTAGCTGGGATGACAAGCACCTGCCACAATTCCTGGCTAGTTTTTCTATTTTAAGTAGAGACAGGTCTCACTCTTGCTCAGGCTGGTCTCAAACTCCCGAACTCAGGTAACCCACCCACCTTGGCCTCCCAGAGTCCTAGGATTATAGACATGTTCCACTGGGCCCAGCCCAAGAGTTCCTTCTTTTTAAAGGCTGAATAATATTCCATTGTGTATATGTAGCACATTTGCTTTATATAGATTCCATATCTTAGCTATTGTGAATAGTGCTGCAATGAATATGGGAGTGCTGTTAACTCTTTGACATACTGATTTGATTTCCTTTGGACATATACCAAGTACTGGGCTTTCTGGATCAGTAGTAGTCCTATTTTTAATTTTTTGAGGAACTTCCATGTTTTCCATAACCAGCATGCAAGGGCTCCCTTTTCTCCTCATCCTCTCCAAAACTTACCTTTCAGTTTATGACAATGGCAATAGCTATTATAACAAGTGTGAGTTGATATCTCATTGTGATTTTAATTTGCATTTTTCTGATGATTAGTGATTTTGAGCATTTTTTCGTATGCCTATTGGCTATTTTTGTGTCTTCTTTTGAGAAATGTATATTTAGAACTTCTCATTTTTTTCCCCTAATACATCAGTTCCTTTGTTTCTATTAGCATTCATTGTTTCAATTTCTTTCTTTTTTTTTTTTATTAAATCATAGCTGTGTACATTAATGCGATCGTGGGACACCATACACTGGTTTTATAGACTGTTTGACACATTTTCATCACACTGGTTAACATGGCCTTCTGCTCATTTTTAATTGGGTTGTTTTCTTACTATTGAGCTATTTTATTTCCTTATTTATTTTGGATATGAATCCCTTATCTGATATGTACTTTTCAAATATTTTTTCTCATTCTGTAAGTTGTCTTTTTAATCCTTTGATTGGTTCCTTAACTATATGGAAGCTTTTTAGTTTGATGTAATCTCACTCATCCATTTTTGCTTTTGTTATCTATGCTTTGAGGTTCATATCCAAAAAAATAATTGCCAAGACTAATGTAAGGGAGCTTTCTTCCTATGTTTTCTGCTAGTAATTTTATAGTTTCAAGTTTAACATTTATCTTGAATGTAGAGTTGATTTTTACATAGTATGAAATAGGCTCTAATTTCATTATTCTACATGTCAATATTCAGTTTTCCCAACATCATTTATTGAAAATGCCATCATTTCCCCATTGTGTGTCTTTGTCACCTTTGTAAAAATCAACTGGCCATAAATACATGAATTTTTTCCTGAGCTCTTCATTCTATTCTACTGATCTGTGTGTCTATTTTTATGTCAGTACTGTGCTGTTTTCATTATTATAGATTTGTAGTATATTTTGAAGTCAGGGAAGGTGAGGCCTCTAGCTTTAGTCTACTGTGGTTCTATACAAATTTTAGGATGGCTTTTTCTATTTCTGTAAAAAAATCACTGAAATTTTTATAGGGTTGAATCTGTAGATTTGGAGAGGACAGTATGAATATTTTAATAATATTAATTATTTAATCCATGAATACAAGATAGCTTTTCATTTATTTGTGTTGTCTTTAATTTCTTTTATCAATGTTTTATAGTTTTCAGGGTACAGGTCTCCACTAGGAGAGATTCTTGTGTGATTTATTAGGAGAATATTCTCAGGAAAATCCTGTGCGTGAATAAGGAAAACAGAATAGAGAAGCAGGATAACAAAGGCAAAGAAGCTAAGCAAGAAAATATTTCAGATGAAGTCTTGCCTTAACCTGATCCCACAAGTATCATTTTGTGTATAAATTGCTCTGAAGAGTCTTATTTACCTTGAGACAAAGGATTGGGGATTTGTACCTCTGCCCTAATTAGTCATTGGGTATGGACCATTTCAGGGGATATCCATAACTCCCAGACACTTTCAAGTGAGGTAGTTTCAGGTTCCCAAAGATAGTCAGATAGAAAATATTATGAATGTGAGTCTTTAGCAACAGCACCCATATCATACCAATGGAAGGATGGGCACACAAGACCATTAAAGCGCTCCCTGGGAATGTGGATGGAGAACTTACCTACAGTGCCTGCTAGAACTGCTCAGGCCTTTTGAACACTCGTCCTACATTTGAAAACTCCTCAACGTAGAAGTCCCAGATTCTTCAACAAAACCAGACAATTGCTTTACGAGGCTTGTACCAACATACTTACTCAGAGCTTGAATTGCAAGTTAATGATATAGAGGAACAGGTTCTATGTGGACTCCAGTCTGTCCAGGGCAGAATGGAATGGTAGTTCCATTTAATTTGCAGAGGCAACAGTTTCATATATTCTAGTGGCAGCATCTGGTGCTCACGGTAAGAGATATTGGCAGTTGTCAATGCCCTCTAGCCAAAGAATACCAAGAAGACATCTGAGTGATTGAACTAGTCATTGAACACTCATTGCTGGAAGTGAAAATGTACACTGCAGAGAGAATGTTAGAGGGGACTTATTATAGGACTTGAGCCTGTGCTAAGTGACTTGGGGGAGGGCTGAAAGAAACAGGGATTTGCTCTAAATTGTATGCTGTCAGGAAGTAGGGATAATTCTATGATTGAGTATCTCAATAAATCTTACTTGGGAGTGAAAAAGCCTCGTCCCGGTTCAAGGTGAAGTCTATAGTTAGTAAAGAAGCAACAGTCACTTATATTAGCCAGGGTTGGGAGATGTCTGGCCATTTTTATGGTTTGGGGCAATGTTTATGCTTTTGCATTAATCCATCACCCTCACAAGAGTACCCCTGTCTGATGATGATAGCCTGAGAAACTTTTTTATGTTCAAAAAAGAACGAGGCCTACCTATGAGTTCTAGACCAGTTCCTAAGAACACCAAGGCCTAGGTCATAGCGCTATCAAGACCACCTCCCTCAAGACAGGATCTGCCTTTCTATTTCTCACTGTTCGAACTGTGGCCTAGCTGTACTATCAGTGGTATCTCCATTTCTGGCTTGTGATTTTAAATGCTATTTTTCATTGCACTATCTCTATGTTTGGCATGCTGGCTTTCTCAGAGATTGTATAAGCTTCTAAAGAGCCTCAAATAATTTATTTTAAATAACTTATTTTCTCCTTAAAGTCGTCATGTTTGGGTTTTGGTTCTTTACAGCTAAGAACCCTGATGGATAAACATCATCTCATCCCCTAATCCCCAGCTTCCAGGACAACATAGATTAACACTTCCCATTAGGATATAAAAACATGAGATTAGCTAAGGAATTCCTGGATCCTTTGGAAGGGTGAATTGTCTTTGGGACTCCTTGGATGTGCACTGCCATATTCAAGATGTCAGAATGGGTTAGTATCTGCAAGGAGTGTGGTAGAGTCAGATCTTGAGGGATCTTAGATCTGTACGGGTAAGAATCAGATTTATTCTGTCTTTATTTTAACAGCTACAACTCCCCCACCACCAACAATGTAAGAATATGTTAGACAAGGGCAGAAAAAAATGACTGAGAAATGAAACCTTTGCAAAATCAAGTACAAGGCTATAGACTTGGAAAGTAGGAGAAAGAGATTCTATTGTACTCTGTCATCACACAAAAGGCTTTATGGAGTAATTGCAGTAGAAGGTAGACTTTGAGGGACAAGTAGGCTTTGACTCAGAAGCAACAAGGGAGAAGAACATCCAAATGAGAATTGTTAGCTCAGCCTCCTAGCTTTGACCTTAGAGCGACCTTAGGACACTAGTGATCCTAGGCTTATTGCTTGTGATGAACTCAATGGATTGATAAACCATGATCCTCATCTATGTTACTGACTCCAAATCACCAGATTCTACTCCAGGTATTCCTCGATAGAATTCTAGCTCCATAAAAGCCAGAACTTCTTTTTCATGTTTATATCACTAGCTCCTTAAATAGTGGTCAATGGGCAAAAAGTAAGCACTTAAGATCTTCAGCTCCAGTCTTCTGTTTGTTTCTTATTACTGGAATTTCATATTCATTTGTTCTTGTTGGATGACTAAACTAGAGCGTGGTAGAAATGGTAAGCGGCGTT
Organism: Loris lydekkerianus; assembly: GCA_963574355.1. NCBI lineage: Eukaryota > Metazoa > Chordata > Mammalia > Primates > Lorisidae > Loris > Loris lydekkerianus. Next base: position 11,036 of record CAUYPK010007485.1, on the reverse strand, counting down.
TACTCAGCTCTGTCCTGCTCAGCTTTCGGAGCAGACAAATTCTTAGCTGGTGGATTGGCTGTTTTTGTCTCTGCCATCTTGAGGTTTAGGGTTTTCTGGGCATTTGCGTTGGTGGATGAAGTTGCGACGGTACTGACGTTGAGGCGGCTGCTGACCTTGGGTCTCATCTCCTTGATTTCACTTTGTTTTCTTTGCCATTCTCTCTGGGCTGTCTTTGGCAAGGAGGCCCTCTGCAGAATTGTGGTCTATAAGCCGGATGCATATCCCCTCTTACTGGGGATGCATCCTCCCTCACTCTCCCTGCACAGGAGGGTTGGAATCTTGGGGTCAATTCCCATAGGGTCTCTGCTTGTAGTCTGATGGGAAACTTTGCCTGCGGTAGGGCCAAGCTGTTGTCCTGGCCTTCAGAGCACTCTGCAATCCTGTGTTCTCCCTCCCCCCCCCCCCGCCCTCACTATTGTAATTCCAGTGGTAATTGCATGGAGGATCGCTGCGATTCTAATAGCGCCTATGATGGTTTTGGTCTGCTGCGTATTTACAGTCTCGAACTGGAATCCCACCAGGACCTGTAACATTTGCTGCCTCCGCACCCTTTTCTCCTTCAACGATATCAAACTCCACAGACTCTCCATCTCCTACGCTGCGAAGGGACTTCCTGGGGTTATTCTCCTTTATGGCAGTTTGGTAGACAAACAATCTTCCTTGGTTGTCATTCCTGTTCATAAAATCATAGCCATTTGTTACGCTGAACCATTTTACGGTTCCCAAAACTTTTGATGCGATGATCTTCTTGTCCCCGCCAGCAGGCGGCGCCGCTGCCTCTGGTGGTACCGGGCTTGGTGTAGGCAGCGCGGAGGATGGGCGTGGCGTGAGGGCGGCGCCGGCTGGATCTGGGCCTCGCTGCTCAGGGTTGCGGTAATGGTGACTGGGGCCAGCATGGCATCTGTGGCTCCTCCCAAGGTATGACAGTAACTAGACCAGCGGCGGCGGTCCTGCTGCTCTGGGCTCCCTGAGGTCTGCTCTCCACTCCTGCTACCCGTCGAACTATTGTTGCCACCGTCCTGAGAACAAGAAGGACCTTAACTGGCCGTGGGGTTGGTAGTGAAGATTGGAGAAGCTAGAGAGCTGAGTTAGAGTAGGAGACATGAGGAAATTAGAGAATATAAAAAAATGACTGGGAACTGGAGGAGGGTGGCTAGTAGGGAGGTGGAGACTTATAAGAAAAACAAACTTCCCATTTCACAATTTTATATAGGGCCATTACTGGATCCTGCTGTCCAAGGATTTGATTTAAGGTCAATGTAAATAGATCAAATTGCCTGGATATGCCACTCACATGCTGTGTGACCTCCGGCAAGTAACTTAAAATCTCTGTACTTTAGTTTCTTCATCTTCAAAGGGAGATAATAATAGCATCTGCCTTACTGGGTTGTTGTGAGGATTAAAGGAGATAACGTGTAAAACACAACAGTGCCTAGCACAAAGTTAGTGCTGTCCAAGTCATAGCTATCATCGCCATCATCATCATCCATTAATTGAGAGCATTTTATTTTATTTTATTTTATTTATTAAACCATAGCTGTGTACATTAATTCCTTTATGGGGTACAATGTGTTGGTTTTATATACAATTGGAAATACTTTCATCAAACTGGTTAACATAGCCTTCACCGCACTTTCTTAATTATTGTGTTAAGACATTTATACTCTACACTTAGTAGATTTGACATGAACCCTTGTAAAATGCACTATAGGTTTGGTCCCACCAATTACCCTCTCTCCACCCATCTTCCCTCTCCTTTCCCCTCCCCCTTCTCAAATCATTCATCCCATTTCCCTTTACTCCCTGGAGCTTTGGGGCTTGGGAAACAACTTTTCTGTACTGAATATTTCCTTGTGTAGACAGACAGGAGCTTAGAATTGGAGCACAGTCCAGGCACAAGACTGTGATTCTAGGAAAGGACTCCAGGTCCTAGAAATAGCAGGGAACAGAGGCTGCAAATAGATTTCTAGTATTAGATAAGGGTTTTGTAAAGTGTATTCTTCAGCTATCTGTCTCAATGTACCCGTTAACAATTCTCTACATGTACATTCAACATGTACATTAAAATTCTGGGGGTGGGACCCAGAAATGTGCATTTTTAACAAAGTGTCAAGGTTGAGTTGCCAGATTTAGAAACCAAAATACATGATGTCCAATTAAATTTGATGTTCAGATGAACAACAAATCATATTTTATTATAAATAAATTCCAACTGTTGAAAGTGACATATTTACACTAAAAATTATTAGTTTTGTCTGAAGTTCAAAGTTAACTGGGTGTGCTGTAGTTTATCTAGCAGTGTGCACCTGGTTTCAATAGATTGTGAAGTCAGAGGACAGCTTCTTTAGAGAAACTGAAGTTCTGGGCAAACTGTCTTTCCAAGAACTTGTGTCAGGGAAATTAGAGATGGATGCAGTTATTAAAACAGGAGTGGGAAGGGAAACTTGGTTCAAGGGAAAGAACAGAGTGCCTCAATCAGTAGCCCTGGACAAAATCAAGGCAGTACATGAGGCAACCAAGACCCTTTCAGGGGCTCTCAAACTGCGGTCTGCAGGCCACATGAGGCGGTGTGTTGTATCTGTTGTATTTGTTCCAATTTTTTTTTTTTCTTTTTACTTCAAAATAAGATATGTGCAGTGTGCATAGGAATTTGTTCATAGTTTGTTTTTTTTAAAAACTATAGTCTGGCCCTCCAACTGTATGAGGGACAGTGAATTGGCCCCCTGTTTAAAAAGTTTGAGGATGCCTGCTTTAAATGGACCCCAAGATCTGAATTTTTTCTAGGCCTAGAGCAAGGATTCTCAATGCATAAATACACACTAGAGGGCCTCACCTATTGAATCATAAAATGAGGGTGCAGGAGTCCGTTTTTCAAAAAGCATCTCATAGATTTCTGATACCACTCCCCTGTCCCCATTTTGAGAACTGCTATTGTTAAGCTTTAGTCAGATACCTATACAATGTGCCAACTGTCTCTACCTTGATTTAGCAGGTGATCAGTTTCGTTAATACAACCCAGAAAGCCTTCTTCTACCCCTACCTCACAGATTCTTCTCTCTGTTTGTACTAATAACAAGCGACTCTATGAGCCCTACAGCCCTGTGGCAATTCCCTTCCCTCATGGCTACTGCCAAGGCCTTAGCAGGCACTTGTCAGCATTCCTGCTTACTAGCTTGAGGAGCCTGGATAGAAAACTGGATCCATTTTCCTGACGGGGTTATATTCTGAAAGTTCCCCTGCTTTCATCATGTCAAATGTGGGCCGTATTTACAGGTCTTATTTTCCAGAGCCACTCGCCATCTATGATGTGGCTTGGTTATCAACCTGGCACAGCCAGTTGTGCCTTTTGCCTGCTGTCTTAGCACCTTTTCATTATTACCCAAAAGTCAGCACCGAAGAGTCCACCTTCTGATGGATTAAAAAACTGCTTCCTCGGATGAGACTTCAATTCTCAGCCCTGCAAGGATGAAAGAAATGCCTTTTCATGGGAAGACCCACAAAACACTGGTGCCAATGGACCAGTTTAATTGATGTTTCCCACCAATTGGGCTCCCCGTCAATCCCAGGCATGAGGTTAAAGGGAGGCTCCCTAGACATGAAGGAAAGCTTTGTCTTAGCTGCTGTCCAACCCCAGCACCACCAGAGCCCTTTGGAGAATGGTCTAGAGTCTATGGCACAAGTTTGTTATGAAATGACATTCTCAGGCATTTCAGAGACTAATTAGCTACTGGTAGGAGAGAATGGGAGCCATGCAATATAGCCAGGCAGGGAAACACACACACAGATGGACAGACAGATAAAAATATGGACTTTTTTTTATTATTATTACAAAACAGGTGGCAGAATTGAGGTCTACAAAATCCATAGGTGAAAAGCAAATGCCAAATACCCAACTGAGGAGCATTTCTCAGTGTTTTAGCATCTCCTGTGGCTCTGGTCAGTTTGTCTTGTATGAGAGCTATGGGTGTCATCTTATCTGTTCCCATCCTCTTCTGGACTATATAGAGATTCCTTGAGGGTAGGTAAGAAAGCAATAAGGGAGATGCTATTATTATTCCCCTTTTAAGGTGAAGAAACTAAAGTACTCATAGCACTTGGCACTAGGCTTTGTTTAGAGTAAGTACTTTACAAATATTTATAAAATAAATACAGAAAGGCAGGCAATAGAAGAGAAAGTTTGGGGTAACTTTAAAATCAAGACCTATGAAATCCTCTCTATATTTTAAGGCACAGTTCCACAGGTCTCCACAAAGTTGAAATTCATGTCTTATATCTGATCTCAATCCAAATAACCCCTACCTTGGGGGATCCATAGACTTTTAAGTCTGTGATGACAATCACCATGTCTTATATTTCTTTCTGGATACTCCAAGCACCTAACATAGTAGCACCTAAAATGAGCCCACTATAAGGGCTTAATAAATATTCGTTGATTGCTTGATTTATGGTGAATAAAAAATTCATCTTCCAGAATGCTGGAGGTGATCCCTGTCCTGAGGAAATACTTTCTTCTTTTCTTATTATTGCTTGGGATTCATTGAGGGTACGAAGAATTAGGTCAAACTGATTGCATTTGTTAGATAAAGTCCCTCTTGTAATTGTGTCCCACCCCTAAGAAGTGTGCCATACACCGTGACCCCCAAACCCCCTTCCTCCTCCCCTCCTCACTTGCTCATTCCCCTACCTGCCCCCCTTGTATTAGCTCATCCACTGCCTTCACATTAGAATTGAGTACATTGGATTCTTGCTTCTCTATTCTTGTGATGCTTTACTAAGAAGAATGTGTTCCACCTCCATCCAGGTTAATACAAAAGATATGAAGTCTCCATCTTTTTACTGTGGAAATAGTTTTAATTTGACTTAATTAAGTACAAATCTAGGCCTATCTCATAGGCCAAATAGGCCTGTTATCCTTTGGGGATTATTTTTCCTTGCCTAGTGGAACAGCAAGTCTTTTATGATTAAAGAATACAAATATATCTACCTCTGGTGCAGCTGGTACAGGAAGTTGGAATGAGTGACATAAAACCCTTCAGTGAGATGACTGATGGTTTATGTTTTCTTTTTAATCAAGAAGAAAGGACTAGAAACTATGGTAGAAACTTTAGATCCTATGTTCCTTGATTGTTAAACAACAGGAATCTGGCTTATTTCAAAGAATAGTCAGAGGCCACAGAGGGATGACGCACTAAGAGAAGTAAAGGGAGTAGGAAATACTCAGTGATCAAAATCAGGGATAAAGAATCCTGCAAGGAAATCAGAACCCAAAAGATAAAAATTGTAGGGAGAAGGGTAAGAAATCCTGCCAGGATAAGAACCTGGGATACCTGGGGATAAGATGAATTAAGTTGTCACATTATTAATCTAAATTTCTGGTTGAAAGAAATAAGAGTCTTTGAGCAGAAATTACCCTGAATTTGAGTTGTTTCAGGAAAAAGAGCTCAAATCCCAGAATTTTCCACATAATGCAGAAGTGTAGTAGATAGCCGTCTAAGATTCCCCACACCCTGCAATGATATCTGTCTTCCGGATTCACATCTTCGTGTAATCCTCTTCTGTTGTATAGACCACTCCCCTAGTGTATAGAATGGATCTAGCGACTTGCTTCTAACTAATAGAAAACAATAAAAATGAAGGGATGTCATTCCTGTGATTCGGTTATAACACATAAAAGATTGTGACTTTCATTGTTTTTGTATATGCCGTTTCTCTTGCTCTCTTTTGCTTGCTCACATTAACGAAGCCAGCATCCATGTTACGAACTGCTCTTGGAAGAAGTTCATGTGGCAAGAACACAGGGCATCCTCTAGCCAACAGCCAATGAGGAACTAAGGCCCTCCCTCCATCAGCCTTCGAGGAGCTGAATCCTGCCAACATCTACTAAATATGCTTAAAAGTGCATCCTGCCCCAGTACAACCTGGAGGTGATTGTGGCCCTGGCCATCACCTTATGTATGGACATGAGAGACTACGAACAAGAGAACAAAGCTAAGATATCCTCAGATTCCTTACTCACATACAACAATAAATGCATGATGCTATACGCCAGTAACATTTCGGGTACTTTGTTTATGCATGATGGATAACTAATATAATAGTGAATGTAGCCTCTGCATTCAGGCAAAGCGAGGGTAAAAGTGATGTGGGCTATATAACTTTGTAAGGATACACGTGACAGCAAATATTAGATTTGAGTGCTGACGATTATAAGGCCTCAGGGAAGTGGACTATTTTAGAAACAAGATCCTTACAAAGGCCCTTGTTCTGTTCCTAGCAAAGACACATAATGAAATGGAATCAAGGACACAAAGAAGGAGGTTTCAACGAAGGACTCGAGGTCGGTCAGAAACTAAAAAGAATTGGCAGCTTGGGTCAGTCTCAGTCTAGTCAACCCAGATGTCTATCTTTACCAGAAACAGGGAGGAATGAAATTTTCAATATTCTAGGGTTGCGAGGCTGCATTTGTTGCTCTAACACTGGTCTGTCTCTCAGTTTCAATATTCTGTATGACCTCCTTTTCAAATCTTCACTAGAACAGTAAGGACTTGGATGGGAAGGAAAAATAGCAGTTCCCAGTTCTGTTTGTAGCTTCCTAGTGTAAATTATAGAGGATGTCAATCGGGATGAATGGGGAATATTAACGTAAGCAGGGTGATGACAGGAAGGTATAGTGCCTATAAATAGCCACTGAACCTACTTGTTGTTTTCTGGGGCAGGGGTTGAGGGGTGATATGGAACTTGAAGGTCAGAGCTCAGGCAATATGCATGCCCTTCACGTGTTCCAGCTTTCCTTAGCCCTGAGTTTTCTGATGTATCAAAGTGGGAGGGGGTGAAAGAGACACAATAATCAAGTAAATGAGGTGAAAGCTATATTAATTAGTTTGATATAAGCACTCCAAATTGTATTAAAAAATCAACACGTTGTACCCCACATATGCATAAATGTATTCATGATCTATGTGTATATGACTTAATAAAAAAATAAATAAATAGACTTGGGATCTAAGTGACTGATTTCTTCAGCTTTGTTTTGGATTCTTCATCTTTTTAGAGCCCTGGTGACACAGCTTTGTATGTCCATCATCACAGATACTGCTATTTCTTTCTTGGTCCCAAGTCTCACTTAAGAAACCCTGCCCTGCTGTCAATTGTGCCCTTTCACGATGCCAGAAAATAATTAACTGCATATTACACTGTTTGAGTTTCACAGCAATCCTATGGAATGGATAAGGCAGGCATTGCTATTTTGACTTTATGGATCAAGAAAGTGACATCCAGGGAAGTTGATCAACTGGTCTAAAGGCACATAGTTTGTCACTGCTAGAGCTGGTGCAGAAGCCAGCTCCTAATGCAGCACCCTTTAAAAAAATTATCCCATGCTGCTTAAGAAATACCTTGGAAGAAAGTATTACAAAAATGCTAGTGATCTTCACTGTATAATTATATTGGCCCTTTCAAAACTGGATGGTTTGTTTTTGCTTTCTGACCTGGGTAATTACAGAAAGAGTTTCACATATGCAATACAAACAAGCCCTAAATGCATGTTTTATGTAGCATTGGATAACTCCTGGAAGTTCCTTCACTAATGTCTCTTAGTCTTTAAAAGCCTTTTCCAAATAGTTATCTGCAGTATACCAAAATCGCTCCTTCAAGGAAGGGTACCATGCTGATGTGATGGGGACCTGATGAGTGTAACAAAGATAAATGGGTTTCATTATTACAGGCCTTCTCAGAGCCTTTAATACATAGTACTATGTAAGGTTATATGCAAAGTAAATCTACATGACTGAATTTAAAATATGCAGCTTAACCAAATTTATTTTACAATAGAATTCATTTTTCTCTGAACATCTTGAGGAACTGGCATACATCAGAATATAGTTTGGGAAATGTTGGTCTATGAATTATATAAAATGTGCCTTATAAGTTTATTATATTAATACCTATATCTTCAGTCCTAGAAATCATGAATGAAAAAGATTTCACTAAACACACTTAAAAATATTCTAAGCTGCTTCTTTCTGGGACTGGTGGAAGGAATTGAACATTGTAACTGTGTTAGAAACTTGTTTTCCTTCTAATAAAAAGGCAAAGCCCTTCTCCCCTCACTACCGATGACATGGAGTGGAGTTTGGGAAAGCGAGCCAAACACTTAAACTCTCCACTGAGCTGGCTCTAACCCAGCATGTGTTCTAAGCCCTCCATGCAGCCCTTAAACAATTATTGGTTATGCTCCATTATTCAGCCAAATAGCCCAGGAAGTTTCAGAGCACGGCTAAGGCTCTGAACTTGATGTGTTTGAAAAGACACAGCCCTGAAGGGGGAAAGAGAGAGATACAGACAGGCAAATGCTAGACCAATACATGTAGCCTTACAACTCTAGAATTATGGAGTTAATTTTGTCATATTGAGATGAACACACACATAAACTGTCTTGGTAGAATTCTGAAGGGGCTCTGTGTGATTTTCTGGAACCCTCGGCTCATCTGAAATTGGAAACAAACATAATCACGCAGAGTTTTCCAACACAGCCTGCTTTATCCCTGCTCTTAGTCCCATCATTTTGAGATGATGGTGTATTAATAATTCCTGAGAGCAATTGCCACAGTTGTTTTCCTTAACTTGGGAGTGAAGCTGGGGCTTGAAAGTGTAAGCTCCCAGAATATTAGAGCTCAAGAAGACCAAAAAGCATCTGGTCTTATTAGGACTCAATTTAATTAAAGGGGGAATTGTTTGAAAACTTTAAGTAGGACTACCTATTTTATAAAAGCATGCTATGTGATAGAAATATAATGTGAGTCACATATATAAAAGGCATTCTGGTTGCTCTTGGCAGAATAAAAAGACTATAGCAGGACAAGACTGATGACGGTAGATCAAGGTTAAGTAATTCAGGCACTCAGATCAAGAAAAGATGGTAGGTCAAGAGTAAGAATGTTTTCTCTTTGCAGAAGATAGGCGTGGCCCTTTATCCCCTCTATCTACACCCCAAAACTAAATTCATCCTCTGAATTGTTTTCTAGGGTACAAACACTACTCCAAATGTGAAAATGAAAGGTTTAGTATTGAATAGTGATGTTAAAATGCCTGTCTATAGGCCAAAGCAATAACTAAATGGCCATATCAAAATTACAGGAGGGGCTTGTTTAAAAATACACATAACAACTACAGTGCATCTTACAAGGGTACATGTGAAATTTAATAAACGTAGAAAATAAATGTCTGAACACAATAACTAAGAGGAAGTCATGAAGGCTATGTTAACTGGTTTGATGAAAATATTTCAGATTGTATATAAAACCAGCACATTGTACCCCATGATTGCATTAATGTACACAGCTATGACTTAACAAAAAAAGTATACATTACACATTCATAGTTTCTTCTGTCAAGTGTATTGAATCAGGATCTAAAGTGGACATTAAGAATATGAATTTTGAACAGTTTTTCAAGGGATTCTGATGTATAGCCAAGGTTGAGAACCATTAGATTTAGATAATCTACAAGATCCCTTCTAGATCGAATATTTATAGTTTTCTTTATTAAAAAAAGGAAAAATAAGAGAGAGACATATATAGATCCATCACCTACTATGTGTTAGGAACTCTTCTAGACTAGCAGCCTTGCTCAAACAAGTTTCTACATCTAACCACAGAGTACAGAAAATGATTCATGTGACTATTAGGGCAGTCCATAATGATTATTATTAGAGATGCATAGGAAAGAAGCAAATGTGTTATATGTAACAGTTACCTTTAGGGCATTAGGGCTTAGTTTTCTCAAGACTGATAAAAGCTACCAGCAGAGAAATAATTTGTGAAGAACAGAGGGAAGAAGTCTCTGAAATACAAACTGTCTACACTGCAGATGGTTCATCTACAAGATGGTTCCCTTCTTTTGATCCTCCATCTACATCAGAAGCATACAGTGTCCAAAAAATAAATCACTGTTGATATTTGAGGGTTGATTTGTTACCACAATGTAACTTAGTCTATCCTGAGGAAAACAGTTATATTAAGAAATTTGAACTTTGTTCAAACATAAAGCTATGAAGGGTTTGTAGCAGGATGATTCACAGGATCAACTACACATTTTTTCAAAAATCACTCTGCAGAGTTACTAATGGATTGGAGGAGGGCAAGAGTTGATGTAGGAAGATCAACTTATTAATGAAATAATTTTCGAATTAATGTGTTCAGTCAACACATAATTATTTTCAAACTCGTGTATGACAGACACTGTGCTAAGTGTTGGACATAGAAGAACAAATGATATAATTATAGGTGGTGTTAAATACTAGGAATAAAAAAGCCTGGGTGTTATGAAAGAGAAAAAGGAGGGACTATTTATTCTATATAAAAGCATGCTGACTGGTAGTAATAAAATGTGAACCGCATATATAATTTTTTAAAGCATTCTGGTTGCTATGGGCAGAATAAAAAAGACTGTAGCAGACAGGCACACAGCCTACAGACATTTGAAAAAATGCTCATCATCCTTAATCATCAGAGAAATGCAAATCAAAACTACTTTGAGATACCATCTAACTCCAGTAAGATTAGCCCATATCACAAAATCCCCAAACCAGAGATGTTGGCGTGGATGTGGAGAAAAGGGAAACTTCTACACTGCTGGTGGGAATGCAAATTAATACATTCCTTTTGGAAAGATGTTTGGTGAACACATAGAGATCTAAAAATAGACCTGCCATTCGCTCCTACAATTCCTCTACTAGGTATATACCCAGAAGACCAAAAATCACATTATAACAAAGATATTTGTACCAGAATATTTATTGCAGCCCAATTTATAATTGCTAAGTCATGGAAAAAGCCCAAGTGTCCATCAATCAATGAATGGATTAATAAATTGTGGTGTATGTACACCATGGAATATTATGCAGCCTTAAAGAAAGATGGAGACTTTACCTCTTTCATGTTTACATGGATGGAGCTGGAACATATTCTTCTTAGTAAAGTATCTCAAGAATGGAA